>VXBL01000617.1:1288570-1441176 GCA_013400195.1 Aramus guarauna
CGCCCCGCCCCCCCCCGCCCCGCCCGGTCTTGCCGAGTCGTGTCCCCCGTCCCCCCCCGCTCCCGCCCCCGCAGATAACCGCGGCTCCCGCCTTCCTCCGGCTCTTCCCCACCCGCCCAGCGCGGAGTCGGCCCCAGCTCTGCAACCGCTTTCCAGCGCCGAGTGCCTCTTGCCGCCGCAGGTGAAGATGGCTCGGAAGCCCGGGGGCTTTCTGCAGGAGGCTTCTCACCAAGTCGTCGCCGGAGGCTCGGCGGGGAAGTAGGCGCGTTCCTCCTGGGCGGGGAGGGTCTGCCCATCCCCGCCGGCGCTCCGCCAAACTGAAGAGAAGGCGGCCGCGCCGCCGCGCCCTCGCCGTTCTCTTCAGGCGCAGGAGCGGCGGCGGGGAACGGCCTGGCTCGGCGGCGGCTCCTCCCCCGCCGGGCGGTGCGGGAGGGCGCCTGAGGCGACCCGCGGCCCGGGGATCCCAGGGCGGGAGCGGAGCGGATGGGTCGCGGTGGTCACTTCTGTAACGGCGCTCAGTCCCCGGGGGAGTGAGGGGGCACTTCCCCGGGTCTGCGTTGTATCTCCGATAAACACACCCTGCAGCCCCTCGGGTGATAAGGGTGGCAGGCGGGCTCCCTTCAACCGTAACGGCCGTCGGTGTCCCCTCGGGAGCTTCTCTGGTGGGTGGCAGCGGGTCCTTCCTTGCTTCAGGTGGACTCCGTAACTTTTAAAACGTGCTCACTGCGATCCCGCATCATCGGCTAGTGGCACGCTGCTGCGGGACAGAAAACGTTATTGCCCTTATCAAACGCATTCCCTGTGGCACTCTGTCACTGCCTTACAGAGAAACCGATGCAGGGCTGCGGTGGAAATGTATTTCTGTGGCTTACAATGCTTTTAGGAATGTCGAGTTTACTAATTCATCACAGTATTTGTACTGCAAACTGCAAATGTCAAAACAGAATACATCTGCTTGGCAGTGAAAGTGTTGCTAGTTAATTTCTTCAGTTTGTTTTCCCTAAAGCAGAATCAATATGAAATATTTGTGTCAGCCTGCAGTGTAGGGAGTATTTACACACTATCCTGCTTTTTCAGTATATACATATAAATCCTGTTAGCATTTCAACTGTGTAGTATGTTTTTAAGTGTTCTTTAGTGTCTCTTTTGGGGCCAAAATACTGTTTGCCATGTTGTGTTTTAATTGAAAGAGGAAAGCTACATGATAATACTGCTATGTCTTACGTAACGCTTCGGCACAAGCAAAATTCTTCTGTGGGTGAGTACTGTGCGGCCGTGACACTGCATGTGAGCTGGTGCTCTGTTCCCTCTAATTCCCCTGCTGCCCCTAAATCCACTTTTATGCATTCCTGCCACCAACACACATTTGAGCGCTTCCTTTTCATGGTCGTGACTCTGCATGTCCTTTGTTTTCAGCCTTCTGCTTTGACACAGAGAGAAGTCCCAGCAGTAGTGGAGATGTCTGCTGTCCTGGCCCCTCCAGTGTATTGTATGACTGTATTTATGTAGCTCTTCTTCAGCCTTGGAAATCCTAAAGGTTTTCAGATTCTGCTTGGTACCATCCCCCCCCTTTTTTCCCTTAGGAGAGAAAGGTTTAATCTATACTAGCCTGTTGAAGGCCCTTCATACCTTAAGGGATACTGAGGAGTTTTGCCACCAGATGTTTTGCAAAGATGACAGATTTATCTGCCCATAGCAGTGGGCCTGTGCCTTAGTGATTCAGATTGATCTAACTCAGTATCTTCCCATCCTCTGGCAGTAGCCTGCTTTCTTTATAGGTTCTCTTTGTTCACAGAACAACAGACAGTTTGACTAACACATTGGAAAGAAAATTGTCATTCGGATAAAGGCAGAGTTTTACAGACGGACTAGAGTTGAAAAAGGAGTGTGTTTGAGAGTGGTGTAGGGAAAAGACAGCATGGAAACTATTTGCTGATCTCTTAGGCATAAATGTTAAGGTGAGAGAATTCTCAATTCGAGGAGACAACTGATCTGCACCTAACACTTTTTTAAGGTATAATATGGGAAGCTAGCCCAGAGGTATACTGTTAAAAGATGCTTGCATCCTTTTGCTTAGTCTCCTGTCAGGCAGGGAGGCAGGTTCCTTAGCTCCATCACTAGACTTAAACCTGTACAGAAATTTCTATTCGTTGGTTTTGAAATAAACCAGTAAGGACTATTCTCTAGGTCTGAACAACCCTAAAATTGCACCAGAGGGATTGGTAAGTGTATGGCTCAAAGTGGGAGTTCTAAGGTATTAGAGGAAAATGGATCAAACTTGAAAACTTGCTTGACAGATGCTTAAAACTCAATGGTGTTTTTCTTGGTGATTAATAGAGAAGATAGAAGAGGAAGGCAGTAGCTTTGAGATCTTGAGTCTAAAGGTTAAACGTCTCAGGCAAGTGTGGATCCAACCCGGAAAAGGTGGAAGCAGGAAGGAAAGGATGGAGGGCATGAGCAGTTGAGAGTGTACTTAGTATTTCATTCTAGTGAGGGATTTGTTGCCTGAACTTAGTTTTCCAGTATGACTTTAGACAACAGATATTGCTTTTGGCTGCCTCTGCAGAAGGACATAGGGCTTTTGTAGATGCTTTGTCATATTTACTGGCCTCTTGTAAATGTCACATATCCTAGCGTGTCTTTGCTACCTGTTCTATAGCCTGACATTTAGAAGGAAACTTAAAAAAAAATGTGGTGAACTTTTTAAGATTTTTAAGAAGTTCTGATCATCTTAGCTCATACAATTAAGCGCAAGGAATGTATGAAACTTTGTAAGAAAGGTGCTATCGGTTTATGTCTCTGTCAAAATGATAGGAAAGTAGTGAGGCAGATGGGGAATGAAGTGCACAGCAGAATAGGTGTAATTGAAGGGTCAGAAATATTGTCTGCTTAAGTAAAATGAGAGATTATTTAGCATCTGCACGTCTGATGCAAAAGGATCTGATAAGAAGCGATTCTGCTAGGTCGAGTGGAAAATTATTAGAGATAAGCCTAAGCTGTCAGAACAGGAAGAAAGGGATTTTTGAAGCTTTATGGAAGATGACAGAACTTGTTCATGGACTTAATAAAGACAGGGGAAGGGGAAAGAAAGAAATCGAGCATGACCCCTAGTCTACAGGACTGATAAAATGGAAGATACTGGCCTGCTGAAGGAAGGAGAAATGAAAGTATTCAGTGTTGTAAAGGAAAAGATTGAAACATACCATTGGCTGTCTGAGTTAAACATAAACTTGAATGCACTCTGCTGTAATTGAACTGTAGAACTCAAGCATGACAGGATTTCATGCCTACTTCATGTCTGTGGCAAGGGGTGCATCTGCTCCAGCGGGGCTCATAATTTGACTTTGTATTAGATTGAAAGCTCTGCTTCCTGAGGGTGAACTCAGTCTTAAATATGAACAAAGTCTTAATTGATCTTGGCTTATGTTCTTTCTCCTGGCATTCAGTTTACACCCATCTTTCAGATTCCTGAACGGAGGTTAATAGCGTAATTGAAAATACTTGAGTTTGTTTGCTTGCCTGGGTGTATGACAGCAGTGAAGGACAGGTCTTTGACTGAAATATAATTGGGACACTTCGTTAGTAAGTTTGGTCCCTTCTAGTACAGTGAACTGCAGGCATATTCCTTTTCTTTAGTTGTTAATTAGTAAACTAAGGCATGTGCGGAATTTATAGAAAAAAATAAACAGAAAATAAACTCTCTGAACTGTAAGAATCACTGTGAAAAGAACAACTTGGGAATCTCTAATTGATTTCCTTAGATTTATAGCAATTCGTCAAGAGGCTATTTGAGACGTCCAGTTGATGCAGGGTTCAAGTCACAGGAAGAATTGTTTCTCTAATTCACAAGGATCAAAACATCCTTGTTTTTTCTGCCTGCATGGAAAAGGCAGAAATTAAAATAAGTGTTCTATACAAAGTCAATGGAGATTTCTTTCCTCGTAGAGAGAAACTGAATACTGCAAAGTATGTTGGGTGATACCCAGGTCGATTGGCCAAGTCATCCTTATAACAGAGTCTTGAGTCAGTTTGGATGATGAAGTGCAAATGTCATCATAAATAATTGCACAGATGACCCTTGGCTGAGTGAAGTGGCTGAGTGTAGTTACCTTGAAGTTTTTAGGATGCTGCTACTTGTTATAATAGTTGGTTTTTTAATAAGAAAAGGCTGCAGATGGAGACAATTAGCTAAAACCACAGGTAACATAAATGTGATTTCATTTATATTTACTTTGTATGTTCACCTCTCTTGCTTTCAGACACTTGTAAATAAATAACATATAAACATTTTTAATTTTGAAGTTAAAATTTTGAAGAATTTATTTAATATACGCAGTAGGTGATAAGTACAAAGATGACGTTTTTCAAATCTGCAATACTGAACTGATCTTTAAGTACTTTCAGCTGTAATTCAGTGTGTTTCTTTTCCTAATTTCATTTAATAAATGAACATGAACTATTGGCTCTCTCTTATTGCAAAATGAATATGGGAAAGTCAGAATAAAATGAACTTTTTTTTTTTTTTTTTTAAAGTTTGTAAGAATAACCGGAGATGCTCTTTTTTTTCCCCTCGTGCTTCATATTTTCATGAAACAGCAGGGTTTCTGCCTCTTGGTTTTGATATTTTTGGAAAGAGTTCGGTTTCCAACTCCATGGAAATCTAGTAGGATTTGGGAATCTAATTCTGTTAAGCTCCTCTGAAAGTCCAAAACTTTTCCTTTGAGAGGTGTTTTATTTCAGGAGTAGACAAAGTTACTATCCTGGATAGCAGCAACTCCTTTGAAACAGATCTATAAGCAGGAAGACCAGTCATCAGAGTAACTGTCAGATGCAAATACAGTATTAAATCCGGTGTTTGGTCTTCCTATAACTAGAGGTATTAGGTAGACAAACATGACAAGGTATGCTAGCCAGCACACTCTGTGAAACACCTCAGGTTATTTGGTCCCTATGAATGGGAGAGGGAGTGTGATAGATGTACAGGAAGCACTTTAAACAGCAGGAAAACTGGGTAATTCTCCCCCTTCCCCGCCCCCCCTCCCCCCCCCCAAGGTGTTTAACTGATTTGTTTTGATTATTTTGCTGACATTTTTCTGGGAAATAAAATTTAGGATGAGTGTTCTATGTTTTCTCAGCTATTTTTTCTTCCTTTTAAGCCATGCAGTTGGCATTCACATGTTACTAAAATAATCACTTAATGCTCAGAGGTAATTTCAACTAGCTAAGTACTTAGCTAAACTTCATAACTATTTGACTTGAAACCACAATATTTTAAAGTGCTTAAACCTTCCTCTTCCTGAAGTCTCTTAAGGCTGAAATATTATCAAAGACCACAGTGCATACTTATTGTCTGCCGCTGCCTATATTTGGTATCTTGGATGTTAACAAAGACTGTTTATATTAAAAAGCTAGGGGTGGGAAGCAGTCAAGTAGTATTAGTTTCAAGGAAACATCCTACAAGTTAAAGTTGCTCCCACCAGTGAAGCAAATTTTCTCTGCGAGGCTGAGAAATTGATAGCATGCTACCTGGTGTTGGATTTAGAGCTTTGGAGTGCAGTTGCTTGGTTGGCAATATGGTGAAGAGAATGTTGGGAGAAGAGAAGACCAAAATAAGTTTAAGTGTTTGTAAGCTGGGATATCGGATATCCTGAGCCTCCTCAAGTATGCTCCTAGGAATCTGAAGGACATAGGAACAGTCAGGAAGCTAAGACTTGGAAAGAGTTCAGTTTCTGTTCGGAGAACCATCTCCCCATGCTGTCTTTTATGAAACATGCCAAAAAGAAAACGTGAAATACCTTTCCAGGCTGGCAGCTAGCAAAATTCCTCTAACTTTTCAGACAGTTAAGTAATTTGAAGAAACAATATCCTTGCAATATTGTTTTAGTTGAAATGGAACAAATAAAAACCTCTGCATGTAGTGTTTAGGATAAACTGATGTTTGATCAGGTCATTGCAGTGTGCTAGCAGGTTATGATACCCATTTGGAACTCTTAAATGTGTTTCAAGCTATGTATTCTTTAAATGTAATAGCTTTTATATGACACTTAAGATACAAAGAAATAATTCTTGTATGTTTGTATGACAGTGACAAAACCAAACTAACAAACTAAGACTTTTTGTAAGTTTTAACATGTGATGACACTTGTTCTATGCTTAGTACTTTCTGTGGGAACTGGGACCTTGAAAGGAAGAATTTTTTGGACTCTGAAATTGCTCACAGCAAACTGCTTGTTGAACCTGGGGGTTAAATTTCACACTAAGCCAGTGTCGCCTTGCTCTGATACTGTTGGTTTGAGCATCCTGAAGCAAACTCATCAGTCCCATTCTGTCTTTGTTCCAGGAGAAACACTGGAGAAAGCAAGTAGTTGGCTGAGCTTTATTTAGTCTGGCATGTTAGCCAATGTGGACAAAACTTCCTATGCACAGAATCCTCTATGGGTGTGCAGTAAGACACTTATCCTTAAGATTTTGTACATCTATTAAGCCTGAGGGTATTGAGAAAGGTTATACGTTTTCTATTGGTTTTAGTGTAACAGTCTTTTTTCTCAAAAAAACACCCCAAAAACCCAAAACCCACCAAAAAACCCCACCAACCACCAAACAAAACCCTAACAAAATGACCAACCCCAAACCTCAGAAACGGAGTAATGGTTATTTATACGCATTTGCTCTATCACCCACAAGATGGCAGTGTCATACTACAGTAAGATGCTAAAGGCAGTCTTTCATATGGGCAGAAGATGAATAAAAACGTATGTTGAAGCTGTTGCAGGTGGGAAGATTAGCATATGTCATTTTGGATGCTAATATGTGAAAGCAAAGTTTAAAGATACAGAACAAGTAATGATCGGTAAATGCGCATTTCATTTGTGTACTGCAAAACCAATGGCACTGAATTTGACTTTCCTTGAATGAACAGCAAAGAATTGTAAACAGGTGGCATAGCACTGGTAAAGGTCAAAAGATGATGCTAAGGATAAGATAGCACATATAAATTGGGAAACTTGGGATAAACTTCTGGCCCAGTGGAATAACATGCAACTAACTACTGATTTCTACACAGTGAGGAATTTGCGTCTTGATTATTTTAATTTTAACCTAGGTTTTATGTGATATTGCAGAAATCTCTTCAAACACCCATCTATAAACAAAGTGAAGACTGCTGCGTTACATGCTTCTGTAAGCCTGTGTTAACTTCTTTTAAGTATTGGCAGGAATGAGACTTACAGGAAAGCATAAAGGTTTGAAGATATCTACTTCTTCAGAAGAAACTCTAGATATTTTGTTGCAACTCTAAATAGTTTGTTGTTAGATTTCCAAGTTAAAAAATATTATAGAATAATATGTATTATACATGTAAAAGCAAATGGGTAGTCAAAATAGTTAATATTGGAGCAGGGCTGTTTTAAAGTTTATAGGAAAAAAAAATGCTTTGCAGAGGCAGTTCTGAGAAGTTGATACAACTTTTGGGAGCAGATTATATTGGATGAAGAACATTGTCGTTACTGTGTTTGTGGTTGCATCAGTTGTGCTTAGTAATTGCATTCATATTCATATCCATATTAAATTGTCATAACACAAAGGCTAATTATGTAATAAGAATAAACTTCTAATGTATAGAAACAAAGCATAACTTTTGACAGTGATATATGTGTTTCTGTGGCAGTGTTCTAGAAAGGAAAGTGAAAACTGAATCTGGTTATTTCTGTGCAGAGTATCTGGGATTTTTACCTGTTAACTGATATTACAAATTTTCCCTTAACTTGTACTTATACTTGTAAACATTCTTTCTTATGCTTGTTACTTTTCTGTTTCAGACTAGCAGGGTGTGAGATGCTCAAAATCATACCACTGAGACTGGAAGAACTCATCTGTTACCACACTGACTTTGTTGAAATTTTCTCTGAAAAATGGGTATATTAACTTCAAGTCCTCAGACTAGCCTAAGTATTATGATTAGAGTATGAATTAAAAATGCTAAAAGAACTAGAGACAAGTAGGAAAAAACCCTACCTTTTCAGATAGTGATATGACTCCTAGAATCTAGAAGTCTTGAAAATCAATATTGCAATGAATGGAGAGAATGGGAATGCCTCTAAGTATTTTCAGGTATCTGCTTCTTGATCATAAAGGCCTTAAATCTTTTCTACTTCAATTGTAGTTGAAAATATGTAACTATTTCCCCCCCCAGCCCCGAGGTGATGAATTGGTATTTGCTGCCTGTGGAAACCATCACTGGTCCTGTTGATGGATAAAATAAATCAATACTGTTTTTTATAACCAGAAGCTCTCACTCTCTCATGCCTAATTATCATTTGTGCAAGAACTTGTTACATGTCAGTCACTATAAAATAGTACTTTCTGTACTGAAAGTCTGTAGTACAGGTCAACTGCTTTGGTTGTGCTGAAAGTTGAATAGTTGCAGGACACGTACCTGCCATTTTTTCTGCAGCATGTCTTGTCCTGGGGGCTCACTAAAATTAGATATAATTTCACCAGCATCTGAAGGCTTTAATCGTCTACAGTGGTGATTTTCTGATGAGAAAATATGGTTATATATTAGAAAGTCTGAATGTTGTTGAGAAGTCCCACCCATACAGCAGGAAAGGAAACACAGGAGTAATTGGCCTTTAGATCTGCTTTTCAGTCATTGAACTACACTGTTAACAGCTGCTTTTGTTTTTCCTCTGGATCCTTTTCAATCTGCCAGTTTTTGGCAGGAAACATAGTTTATGGGTCATCTTTCAGCCTTTAGTCAATGGATCATTTCCCAGTTCAGGGTGTTATCCTAGTTTCCTGGGCTTTTTGCTGTTTTTATTATACTGAAGTGTGCCGATCTGTGGCTGGTGTCCCCAAACAGCAACACTCCCAAAAGCAAAAGGAGATTCTTAGTAGGACTTTCAGTTTGGGAAGATTCTTTACACTATTTATTTTACTTCCTCTTAGAGCTAATTCTAAGTGGTTTTGCAACACAGTTAAGTTTTACTTATTTTTCTGTTACCAAGACTTACTTCTTAATATTTAGGTAGAAGCTTGATTTTCAAAATCAATATATATTTTGAATGTATAGTAAATATTGCTCAACTTTGTTTTTTCAGCTGATTTCAGATAGCATTCCCAACTTGGTAAAACATGAAGGGCATGGTTAAAAAAATACAAAACAAAACCAAACAAACAACAAAAAACCCAAACCCAAACAAACCCCAAAAAAACCCAAATGATGGTTCTAACTGCCATAATCATTGACATAGAAACCAAATTTAACTCTTTATTATGGGTTTTGTGATATTTGTCTCTTCCAGCTTGTGGAGCTACGTGATTTAGTTTTGAAACATGAAAGTTTGATTAAAACTTGAATTTTAAAAGACAATAATCTTATTCTCAGTGTTGTGGCATTAAAGCTTGCAATGATGAATTGTAGAGGCTTTAGGAACCTAAAACCCAAACAAACTTTAAAGACAGTTCTCATGATTTTAGATGAATTTGGGATCTGAGCCATGAGGTTGTGAATGCTTGAGGTTGATGATGATACACTAGCCTTTTTTAGGTTGGTTATATATATCTTCTCTACAAGCAGGTTTGCAATGCTGCCTTTGACGTGATGGTGTATACATGTGTGCTTAATGTAACCTCACAGCAACAAGGAGAAAACAAAGCTTCAGGCTTCTTACAGGTTGTTTAGAAGAACTTGGTTTCCAAAACACTGCTTTATTATAGATGCTGACAAGTGTCAGCACAGTCTTGTAAGAGTGTATACACCCTCGTTTTGTCAAGCTTGCATAATAATGTGAACAAGAGTGCTTGCCTTGTTCATGCTGGACGTTCTTAATATTGTGTCCAGCACCGTTTTTAGGTGTTTCTGCGATCATATCCTTGGTAGCCTGTTGTCTCTAGACTGCTGTACTAGTTCACCCTTGCCTCAGTTCTTCATCAAAAGAGTCCCTGTGTAAAGGAATCAGTGGTATTCTGAGAAGACTTCTGGAGGAACCTGGGAACTTTGAGAGTTCTCATAGTCCTGCTCTTCACTCATTTCCAAGTCTGTGGTTAAAGAGCCAAAGCAATGAGACTTTTAAAGTATTGTACTGAATGGACAAGAGCGTCATACTCTTGTCCTAAATGGGATTAGGGTTCTGAATGGGGTTGGGGCTGTTGAATTAAGCAGGGAAGACATGGCTGCCACTTATTCAGTATACCTGCTAGTAAAAATTTTACATAGCAAAACTGTAATGCTGACTGAGTAATGAGATAGTCTGTGCCTAAAACAGCCTCTACTGTGTTATTTCAAAGTAGTGAAGAAAATAAGTATGAAGATGCCATATGCTTTGTCTGGCATATTCTTCCTTAGTGTGAAGTATGATGATGGCTATTCTAGATGACAAAAAGGAAACAAATCAATCTCTTCTGCCAATTTGTCAGCAAACTTGTCTCCTTCCTGCAAAATTATACTTCTTATTATGATAAGAAATATAGCTTTATTGATTAGACATTTCTAAAAGGGGGAAAGAAAATACATGGGATTTCTGAAAATATGAAACAATGAATATTGTTAGAGACTAGACTAAATGGAAAGAAATGTCTTATTTAGAGTATGAAACTCTTCTAAGTTAATGTCCATAAAGTTTAAATTAGTTCAGACTTTTCTTATTAGAATAAATGTTTCCTTTTAAAAAAGCACAATAATCATAATCAAGACTAAATTTGTTCTGTTATTTATTTTCAAAATGATTATACATGTTTAGCAGACTTTTGATTTAAATCCCTAGGGATATATTGGAGACAGATGTTTAGATGACCTCATGTTTAAAGGAAAGTTATATTTGGACACTAGATTAAATTTTCCTTAAAATCTTTCCTTATATGTTAGATTGCGGAGGGGTGCAGAAAGTATTGAAAGATTTATGTTGAAAAGTTACTGCTTTATTTTTAAAATGTTATTAGAGTTCAATAGATTTTATTTCAGGGGACCCTCAAAAGCACAAAATGTCTGATTATGAAACAATATGTTTACAAATGAAAATATTGTTTCTCGTTGGAGAGCTAAATGGGAAACAGACTTTAAAAGTTCCTTGAATTCAAAAGCAAATTTACCATGTCATTTATACCTTCCCCCGAAACTTGTTAAGGACTATGGTAGAACTTAAAATATAGTATCAGTTGAAGACTGCATAATAGGACATAACAGTGGCTAGTATTTTTACTACTTTCTGGTTTTGAACAAGTAGTAGTTTCTCTCAAGCTGCAGTTAATGGCTATGATGGTTTCATATGTGACACTGAACAACAGTTTGGAAAAAGTCTTCAATATTTCATCAAGCCATATTTATCAAAATTGACCTGTTGAAAATGTATTAATTGACAGATAAAAATAAGTCTCTTCAGTCTTCTGAAGTTTATATGGGCAACACTGGCTTTTAATGCATTTAGTTAGATAAAGAAGTTACTGAGTTGCTGGAATTCTGCCGTTTGTAACTGAAGTCTCGTACTAATAGATGTATAGCTATACTTGTCACTGCTAAATATCTTTCTTTCCCCAAATACTACTTTACTGGCAGAATACTTTTCTTTGTAGGCTGATGCAGAGGTTGCACTAAAACATTAATTGGATGTTTGGCATTTGGGCTGCAAAATACTCTTTGCCCAGATCTCATGTGAACATTTCTATGGGACAGTGTTTTTTATTGCTTTCCGTCATTTGTGATTAGGAAAGCTGATGTAGCCACCAGAGCTTGGAATTTGTTTTGTGCTGAGCAGACCTTAAGTTTAGGCAGCAGATGCAGCATTTTTCAGTAATCTTACTGAAGTCTGTTGGGTTAGGACTGGAGTAGCCCCTCTCCTGGAAAAAACTTAAATTGCTTTGCAGTATTTGGAGCCTCTTCGTTCATGTAAGAGTGTATATTTGATCAACACTGGCGTAAAAGTCAGATCTCTGCATCACAAAGGGAGTGAAAGGAAGAGATCTCATCTTGTTCCTGAAAAAGGAGCTTTCACTCTGTCTTGTTCTTCTAGGACTTGTTGCTATTAGGTGAATGTTGATAGACAAATGTATGTTAGGTGTGGGCAATAACTGTTTCGCACAGCCTGGATCTAGTCAAAATCTAGTGAATGAAAGTGTGGTGCCTGTGTGATGCCATTTACTGTAAGCAGAAATTATTTTAAGTTGTGTTTTGTTTGTTTTTTTTTTTTTTTTTCTCTGAATTAAGATTTGGGATTTAGATTATAACTCTGGAAAATAAATGGAAAAGATTCTTTTAAATATTAATGAAAATTAAACAGTTTTGCATAAAAATAGGATGACACCTGGTAATTCACACATGAACTAAAAGAAAATGTGGCCCCTTGTTGAAGTGGCATATAAATGGGACTCCTTTTCTATATTTGTATGCATAAGAATTCAGTCTATTTATAGATCTGGAAAATCTGCAAAATGTATAATCTACCCTGTACTGATGTTTAATATTTGATTTTTTTCCCCTGTAACACTGTACTTACCTGAAATTCAAATATTTCTGGTAGCTAAGTAATAAACAGAAGGATTTTACAAACTCTAAGCAAAAGTAATATTTTAAAATGAATAGGGAAAATAAGTTGATTTAAAACTCAAGTTTATGCAAACACAAGTATCTTCTGAAGACTTCTGAGAAACAAAAGGTGGTCACAAAATTGGAGCAGATAGCCTTTGAACATCCACTAAAATTGTCACTTGCCATAATTCTTCATATGAAGATAAGGGCACTGTAGAATGAATGTCTAAAGTTTTGCAATGTTGTGGTAGGGTATTGTCTACACACAAAGGCTTTCTACATTCCAAAATGTTCTTTAAAAGTGTTGCAAGAATATTGATCAGTTGACACTAACACTTTTAATTGGACTAGTCATTTGCATAGTCTTGCAGCCCTAGAGTGAATGCTTGGAGCTGGCCTGAAGTAAGTTAGGCAACAACTCTTACGCTTGTGTATGATCTTACCTTTCATTGTATGATAGCCTTTGCCTTTTTCTCTATATCAATGTATACTTTCTTCAGTGAATGGAAAGAATAATGGCTCTCTATTTAAATACTCATTATCTTCTCATGTAATATGTTATAACTTAATCATATAACATTTGACTATTTTTTTGCTTGATTATGCATGAATCTTCTATTGCTACTTGAATATTTTCATTGAAGACTTCAGCTGGTATACTGAGATTTTCAGGAGTGATTAGTCCTCTCTGGTGCCTCAAGATAGACACCTGCAAGTAAAGTAGACATGTTTATTGGGATGCTATGGGTGTTTCATGCAACTTCTGCAGAAGCAGGGACATAATCCTGGGAGGGGGGAAGAAGAGATGGGTTTAACTGCCTTTTTTGTTGTTGTTGTTGTTGTTGTTGTTATTCTCCTTGCCTATAGTCCTTTGTTTCCTTATCTGTGCATCTTCCAACTTCTTTTGAGAAGCAGAGAGGACCCTAAAAACTAAATGCTACTCTCAGTCTGAGCTGTACGCATTCTGTGTGTAGCATCCTTCGTGGAAAACCACTGCAGTCAAGTAGAGATGGTATTACAATTATTACCAGCTTAGTTTTACACTGGTCTTTTTCTGTTCAGTCTTAATCTTTGTTTCCTACCTTTTAATTAATCTTTATAATGGTACCTAGAACCTTAATTGCAAAACTTGTGAAGAATTAAAAAACTTTGAGAGAGTCAGTGTTCTATAAATCCCCTTTTCAGTGGGACATCAGTAAGGCTGGAACCTTATCTAGTGGGGATAGCTTGCTTTGTCTTTATTTTGACTACAAACTCTATGGTTAGGAAATTAAATTCAGACAGAGGAATAAATCACTATGTTACATTTTGTATGATGGTTGAACTGTTTGTAAAACTTGAACATATTTTATATGTTTGCTAATTGTTTTGTAAACCTTTCAGTATTCAAGTTTGTAGTATAAATAGTTTTGACTATGGGCAAGACTTAGACTGCCTGCATTCTGCATAAGCAAAAACTGGGCGCCTCTGCTTTATTGAACAATTCAGAACAGACCCAGGAGATTCATGGGACCAGTGAAATAATTCATGGGACCCTCCCTGGCTTAGCTTGTAGCCCAAGGAAACAATGAACCAAGAAAATCCTCTTTTCCGACAGTGCTTTTTCACCAGGCTGCAAAACTGGCTTCATTCTTGCTCTCTTTCTAGGTCTTTGAATCTTGCAAGCATTTTTTTGCATAGTAGTACAGATCAAACATGGGAAGGAGTAATTGTATATGCAGTGGCTCTGCTGGTCAGTCAAGTCTTCTGAAAAGTAAAATGGATTTAATTTTTTTAGCTGAGGGCAACCTTAGGCATAACTGTTTTGCTTTCTGGGCCCTAACACATTAACTTCTCATGTGTACCTGCAGGGTCACTGTCATGCCTCAGTTCTAGGGGATTTGGAGGTGCCTGAACCATGAGACTAATCAGTACCACAGTGACACTGAAATCAATGGAAGTTACTCTTCCCTTGAATCTCTTCAGAACTGTACTAGATCTGCACCAGGCATCCTGTGGTGTTCAGCATGTCAACATACTCACTACTAGCTCTAGGTGGCTACTCCCTGTATGTATGTAGAAATGGACCTGTTGTTGAATTATTTCAGTGGCTGCGGGCTTGGGCACTCTGAAGTGTCCAGTTGAAGTCAGGCAGCAACGTTCTAAGCATTGCAGTATCTAGGCTGATGTCCCTAAAGTATGTAGGCAAATAACTTCAAAATTATTTTTTCTAGACTCCCTTACCACCGCTCCCAGGGCTCTGTAAACCTTCTTGATGCTCCTTAGACTGCTCCTGGCTGTATCACTGATGCCCATGTGAAACAACAGCAGTGGATAATAGTTGACTGTATGGGGCTTGGTAGTCTCTCAGTGACATCCCTGATACAAGCCCTGGTAAGCAGCACACCTTGCTAGAGAGTGTGCTAGGTTGGCACGTGGGTGCCTCTGTATCTCTCAGAAGAGAGTTGCCTACTACTATCACCTGTCACCTTTTCTTAGTTGTTATATGGGGAGCAGATGAGGTTGCCTTACTCAGCTCCAGTATCTCTCCTGATGTGACTGATCTTTCCTCTTCTGTCTGCAGTGGTGAAGCGGTTCTGCAAGGGCACCTCAGGCTTCAGGGGAAGTCTGTTTCTCCTCCTGGTCCTTGCTGTTGCAAGCTTCTGTTCTTCTGCATTATTGGCCTCTCTCCCTTCCGTGTGTGCCAGTGAGGGAGTTTTTGGCTGTTTGGCCTTGGGCTGCAGGTCCACTGCAGACTGAGCTTGGAACCAGCTATCTACCTCCTTCTCAGCCTCCCTGATGTTACACAGCCTTTTCACCACCTCATGCAGTTCAACCACCTGCTGCAGGAGGTCCTTCACTTGGGCATACCTTTTGCATGGTCTACTGCCCATCCCTGCCCTGGCAGAAAGGTCTAGGCACTTCCTCCAGCCTGAGGTCTGCACTGCAGCCTCTCCCTTCAGCAACTCCAGCTGGGTGGAAGTATCAGCCACCGCTGGGGTAGATGGTGCAGACGCCCCAGATGGAGCTGCAGCCTTTGCTCTCACATGAGTGCCTGCCATTCTGCCTTGAGGGTCTGGTAGGATGAGTGCCCTTGATCTGTGCAGATGGTCACAGAACAGTGTCCGGTTGCAGGGTTATGTGTACTTAAGTCTCCCACTTGGCCAGTAGAATGCCCCGCCTTCAGAGGTGCCCTCTGCCTGTCACCAGAGCTGATCACCTTGGTGATCATTCATACTTTACATACATTGTGTATGTAAAGTCACCTTGATACTGTTGTATTTTTGGACCTGGCCTCCGAAGGATCTGGGGTGCATATCTGGAAAGTTTCTTATTTGTAATCAGTCTGGAAATGGTAGTCTTGCTGAGTGAGGAACAGGGTTTTTATGGACTCTACAGACATTAAGAAAACTTCTCCTGAGTTTATTGTACTGACCTAAAACCTAAGCAGTCTTCTGTCTGAGCCTATTTACGTTTATCTAATAGCATTGCTGTTTTGTCTTTAGTTCCTAGGTTAGACTTTGAAACTATGATACAAGACGACTGTCAGTTTTTGCCTCAGAAGCTTCTATAGACATCTCAGTTATTCTTTCAGTCAGTTGGGACTTGTTCAATTTCTCATATTTTTATATTGAAATTTGCATCCCATATGTATTGGTCATCTTTGGCTGGCTTTGAGTTGGAGGCTGAGCTCCATCTTCTGCGGCTGCATTGAGCACGTTTCTGTCCATTGTTCAGTGCCCAGCACATATTTGTGTTTCTCCCTTATTTGTTGAAGGATGTGGGTTAGCAGTGGTCTGGCAGTGCTAAGATCTCTTCCGGGTCTGTTTCCATTCAATGGAAGTTCCTTTGTTTTGCTTTGCTACTGCTCAGCAACTCTAGCTTTTTCTAAAGCTCTGATGGTCATGCTTTCTATGTAGAACAACAGGTGATTGAGATATTTCTCTGGAACATGTTCTGTGCCAAGCAGGACCTAAATGGCAGGATGCACTGACTGTATACAATTGCTTTGTTTTCCTGTGTGTTCTTGCCAGAACCTTGCTGGTATCAAACCTGCTGATAGGGAAAATATTTAATATTTGTCATCAGTGATCTCCTCTGAAGTATTTTCTCTGGTTTGTAGTTGAAATATTCCTTTTTTTTTTTTTTTAATATTTGTATCTATAAACTAGGTAAATAAATGAAGGCCCTGAACTTTTTCCACACCTGTTGTAGCCAGTAAATATATCCACTGAGCTCCTTCTGTTCATTCTGATGCCTAAAGCAATAAACTCCCAAGCTCTATAGGCTATCTCTTGAAGAAAATTCCCTGTTTACTCAGCATGAACTTTCTCTGTATGGTGAACTTCCTTGTTTCCTGGAAATTTCCCATCCAAACTGTTCCTTGGTTGCGTTAGTCCCGTGTGCTATCTTATTGTATACCAACACTTTGCAAAACTAAAATACCAGAAAGGGTTCTTGTCTATCTGATACTTCATATTTTTTCCATTTGTTATTTGCTTTAACGATTAGCTTGTGTTATTGGTAGGGATAAAGTTGCTTGTGCAAGCTCTGTTTCTTTCTTTAGCCAAAGACTACCTACGAGAACGCTTTTCTCACTTTACTTGTTGCTTTCATCTCAGTGGCTGTCACTATGTGGGTTAAAATCTGCACAAATTCTGTGTGCATTTAAGTTGATGATACATTCTTCTGTTGCAAAGTTCCTCATTGACCTGTGAATAAGAGAGTCAGTGCTATTTATCTATGCCTGTTCCTATTGTGTTAGCAAACTCTTTGAAATTATGTTCACCTCTTAGGGAACTGATCCAAGGAGCTTAAGTGACAGAAACCTAATTGCTTTTGTTAGAGTTAGTTTTCTGTCAGTTTATTTGCCTGAACCGTGGGAGCTGGCAGAAATTCCCAGTCAGTGGAGGAAGAGTAGGTAATGGTTCTGGTAGCAGCTGACTTGTTGGATTGCTAACCTCTTTTGTCAGGCTGCAGTGAGTGCCAAGAACACTTCCATTTCTGAACGTCAACCAAAGCTCAACAGACATCAGCAATTTAATTTGCTTGTTCTTTTGCGGTAGCTAATGAAGCTGTTTGTCACCTTCTATGTTTTCCCTTGTAGGACCTGCTTCTCAGGTAACCTGAAGCTTTAGCAAATACCATTAAAGGAAGATACATATTCAAATAATCCACACCAGGAAAAAGGACTTTGCTCAGCTTTGTGTGAGGATTAAGAGGGAAGGAAGGTTCCCGTCTGCTTTTTAAGAAAGAGTTTAATAAACTCTTCTTAGTACTACTGGTATGCTGATGAACATATACTAATACTAAATTGAGTTTAGAGTCTGGGGAATGTATTTCGGGCTTTGTATTCCACTTTGCTCAGTGTATAACCCACTGGACTGTATGTGTGGAAAAAAACCAGTAAATTGCAGCTATGGCAGTTGAGTCACTGATCGTCTGCTTCCCAGCACATAAGCCCATCACTAGAAAAAATATCACAGTTTGTATTAATCTGGAACACTGACAGATAAACATAGAAACACTTTCAAGTATGTCTTCTGCCTTTCTGATGCCGGTCACTTGAAGGCAGGGGCTGAGACCGGAAATGTGAGGGGAATTTGCATTTTCAGCTCACGTTTGCTCTATCCCTTCTAGGCTTCGAGGCTGTTGATTTTGATGTTTCTCTGGTACACTACACTGGTTGGTTAAACTTGATTTTTCTGCCTCACAGTATTTCTCATAATTTGCTCATAAAAGTTTTAGAAGCCTTTACATATGTTCTTGTTTGCTGTATTTTGTAATCTTTCTCTGTGTGTGATACCTGTACTTCAGCATACAAGGTGGAGATGGCAGTGTTGTGCTTCTCTGCTGTCTGTTTGGCAATAAAGGCAAATTGCTTACTAGGATACTCAGGCTGCTGTGTTGCTGCTGAGTTCATGTGTGCAAACAGAAGACTAACCATGCAGGGGTGTTTGCTATGTGCAATCTTTTCTATAGGAAGATAAGTATGTCTTATGACAAAAATACTGACATTAAGAAGCAGTGGAAGCAGTTAAAGATCAGTGTGTAGGTGTTGGAGGTAAGTGTGGTGTTAGTTGAAAAGTTCTAGCATTTAATACTTGATTGAAAAATATTTAAATTAAGAATAACTTTTTCACATAGAATATTGCCTGTGTTAGTTCTAGATTAAAGGGGAAGAAAATTGGCTTTTGAGCCATTCATAGTCAGGAAGTTACAAGCTTTCATAGTAATTACAAAAATTTTATAAGCACTCATAGAAACTGTAATATTACTTTCAAACAATGTCACTAATGTTATAGGTATCTGGGCACAAATTCCCTGGCTTCAATAACCCCCAGTTCTGTGTTTGGAAGACCTATAGTGTAAATGTGCTCTTGGTGGAGCTGGAGCAGTGCCTCTGAACACCTGGAACTTGGCTCGTGTGTTCGGAGAGCAGCCAGACGCTGACCTTGCTGGTCCTGCACCTGTGGACGCAGTGGACACACTAAGAAACCATCACCTTGCATAGCGTCTACTTGCACACTGAAGTTTGAAGATCTAAGCTCTACTGACTATTTGCATCTTGGCTTTCTCATTTTCATATTATGATGTTAACTATATAAGCAAATATTTCTTGACTCTTGTACTAACACAGCCTTGCCGATGACAGATATCTTTGTTATTCTGAGATGCTTTTGCTTTTAACCCTCTAGTTTTCCTCCATAAGTTTTCCTCCCCTCTTCAATAACAGTTTTACAGTTGGATGGTTTCACTGTACACTTTTATTCTTCTAACTCTGAACAAGAATGTGCAACTGTTAATAAGATACGTCCCAGTGACCACACAGCTATTAGTAGAATTCAGTGGCAACTGTGCAACTTTGAGCACTTATTAAGTCATGAGTAGACAGAAATGTTTTGGGAAATATAAAGGCATATATAGTATGCAAGAATAATATACTGTATATTAACGGTGTATGCATTTTTAGTTCTTTATTCCTCTGGAAACTCACAACAGTGGTAATTTTAAGAGCATAGCCATTAATAAATATGTGGTAGAACTTGTATTACTGCCAGAACTTAGCTATTTTATCCTGCAAGTGACGACTTTGATACTTAAGGCATTTGAATAACCATCAGAAAAATATGTGAAACAGGGTTGGAAGAGGGGTCAAGTATGATACATTTGATTTCTGTGTATACTGGCTACTTGTTTCTCTCATGGTTGTGATTGTATTTACAACTGCAGATCTGTCTGAAGTTTGTTCCTTAAATCGATATCTAAAAGGTGACATAATTAATGTTTTCTAGGACTGATTCTCTGTTGCCTGTTGAAGTCCTTTTTCAATACTTTACATTCTCTTCCTCTGAAGCAGGAATTTCCTGAAAACTGGCTCCAGACCGTGTGGAGCAAGGTGTATCATTATTAAAACATAGAGTATCATGTGATGGCACTGCTTGTGTGTGTTTGAAATCAGTCTACTCACTGTATCAATGGTGATTTTAGAGTTATCAAGTAGGTTATTATTCTTTGTCTTCAGTGTTTTACCATTTAACCTTTTTTAATGAATGATGAGCTGTTTCATGGGGTAATTACCATAATTTTGTTCCTAAAATTCAAGTACTCTAGTACTAGGAAAGCATTACCTCTATTTTTTGTTTGGTATTTTAAATTCTTGTATATATTATAGCTGCAAATATTGTACCTTATTTGAAAATTCTGATATAGTGATTATTTCTTTTCCTTGGGTCTCTAAAGTAGTGATTGATATGCACTGATTACACCCTTATTTGGTTGGAGGTTTTGTTGTTGGGTTTTTTTAAGTATTAATTAACATGGCCTCTTAAAACATTTATGTAGCTTATGTAATTAAAAGTAATTTCCCACCAAAGGTAATGATTGGAAGCATGCCTCATGTGAAATAGAGATCAAAAATCATTCAAGAAATCTCCAACTCTGTATCATCCTTCTCTATAGACAAGTTTCTGCTGTACATAAAATCCTCAAGACTAAAAGCAACCATAACCACTGTAGTGATGTCTATGTTTTCAGAAAATTAGAAACTGTAGCTTGTGGGCATGAACTGTTCGTTTCACTGTGTGCTAATACTATGCTAATGATAATGCTTATAAATGCTAACAATTTTGCTGCTCATCAAAGCATGCAAAAAAAGGAGAGGAAGTATCATGTTATGAATACATGTGCTGGCATTTTCTGAAGATTGTATGTGTCTGTGATGGCCTAGTAAGACTGCAGCAAGTCAGAAGTGAGTATCTAAAGATGTCTTTATTTTTAACAGTTCATGCTTAGGCTTTGGAATGACTTGATCTTATTTTGAAAGAGGGGTTGTCAGTGTCCAGAAATCTGAAGTACTGCATTTCAATCATGACTGCAAAGAGTGCAGGTTATGTTAATCCCTAATTTAAGACTTACTTGAACTTAAGTATTAAATATTTAAAACTTATTTGTTTTAAATAATACTTCTTTATTCATCTCCTTGCTAAGCCTACTCCCATACTGAGTCCTTTACCCTTCTCATCAAGATATTACTAACGAAGAGAAAGATGTGAGTAACATGTCCTCTCAGCATACTTTGTCCATTGTGATTTACTCGTAAAATGAGCTGACTATTTAGTGGTTACATTGATGATATGGTACAGCCTGGCTGCTCTGTGTTTGGAGCAGTATGTTGTCTTTTGGATAGAAGGGTCAAAGTTTTTAATGTGGAGGCAGAACAATTGCCATCTTATAGCTGATGTGGTTTTTCTCATGAGAACATATCACTCTTTCCATAGGCAAATATATTCGTACAGACTTAGCTCCTGTGAATTTCTGTAAGCACAGATGCAATGTTTCCATGTAATATAAGTACTGAATATTAGCAGATCAAGGGAAGGTGAGGATTAGTCAACAAAATGTGGATATGTGTAACCTTGATTGTTTAAAGTTCTTTTCTTTTAAAATACGGTGCCTCTTTAGATCACTAATGTATTTTAATTGTTTCCATCTTTCAAAATATGTCTAGCAAGTTCAGTTTCTAGTTGTTGTTACACAAATAAACTGGTATTAGATGCATTACTTTCTTCCTTTCAAACATACTTTCAAATTAGTGCTTAATGTGGTTTGAAGATTTTGCCAACATATTCTTCCAGATCCTTCTCTTGTATGAGGGTGGTTGATTGCATCTATCTTTCTTTTTTGGTTTACAAATGCCAATATATTCCAAAGAATGCAAACCCTGGGACCATTTGTCATCACACTTTGATTGTAGTTCATTTCATTATTGTATGTAGGAGGAAAAGCAAACAATTAGATGCCTGAAGGGGGGAGGGGGGAAATTAGAGTGTCAGGGCATGCTAAACATTCTTATTACATTGCACACTTTTACCTCCTATTGTTTTCCCATTGCTTTTAACTCTTACCTGCCTGGATGTGACAGATGTACATACATTTAAAACCAAAACAGAACTGTTTGGCTGAAATACTACATGTGATCATTCTTGGAACAAACAGACTCTAAGAGCTACAGACCCGTAGGATTTAAATTTAAAAGTTGTTTTTGTAGATTAGGTGCCTGATTTTTGGATTCTGAAAAGTTCTTTCAGTTTTCATTTGAATGAGAGCTCAGTTTTCAATAATCAGATTTGCTAGGCATAAACGTTTGGTTTGTAGACTTACTCATGTCCAAGCTGTATTAGGATTAACACTGTAGATAGGCATCCTTCATCTTCTGTGCAGGGCTCCGCTCAGCAGATGTGTTTAGAGCAGCTTCATAAGATCAGGCTTTGTATAAACCATTCTGGGAAGAAAGATAGTTCCCTATGGTTTTGTCCTGCATCTGCTTTCTCTAGCTCTCCAGTGTTAGATCACTCAACTGTGATGCAAGAAACAGGTTCAGCTCCTTCTCTACCTGTGAAAACTCAAGCTCACATTATTCGCTGCATTGAGGTAGTGCAGTGCCCACTTTAAGCTGTTGTCGGGAAGAGCTCATGCTCTCAGCCTTCTGTATTGAACACCTTTGCATGAAATATTTAAGGGCTGACAAAGGTGGTGTGCTTGTTAGACTAAGTATGACCATGTAGCAAGGAAAGAGGTTTCAATTTAAGCGTTAAATGTTTCCTCAGAGCAGAGACAATAACCTGGACTTCCTGCCTCCCACGAGTGCCTCTTCCACTAAGCCATAGTATATAGCCTTTGATCAAGTGGATCTTTAATTATGTAAAATGGACTGGTTTGAACAGAAGGGAATGAATAAACTTACCTCCCTATGGTTCTTCTATAGTAGCTTAGCATTTAGGGCAATCTCCTGGAGATCATAAAGGCAGGTTTAAATCCCTTTTGGTAGATGCAGGCAAAGAATCGATTTCCCTTGCCTTGATGTTATAATTCAGTTACCTGTTGACTTGTCTACCTTGTTGGCTTCTGGGTACAATCGCTGTCATTGCTCTTCCAAAAGAGGGACAAAAAAAAAAAGAGGTTGCAGGCTGAAAATACCAGGCAGAAAGAGAGGTCTTACACCTGCTAAGAATTTGAGTGCCTGATACTAAAGGGGGAGGCTCTTCCTTTCCTTGGCATGATCCAGTGCTTCTTCAGTTGAGTCCTCTGGTTTTTGGCTCTTTTGAGGAACCTCAATGGTATTTACTTTGTCTGTGAATCAAGCATTCAGGAATCCTACCTAACCCAGTGTGAGTAGCACAAATGAGGCAGAGAATTTAATGCAGGTGCACTAGCATATAGCATTTCTTAGCATGTTCTTTATGGGTTTACTCTCAAAGCAGCAGTTTCAGACCTTGAAAGTGTCGTAGCTGTGTGGTGAGTGAGGGGATATTGAGACCGGGATAAATGCCCATTCCTCTGGTAATGGTGAGAAAACCTCAAACAAAACAGTAGCCTCCAAATGAGTCAAGCATAGCATCCATTTCAGGGGCACTTTTTCCTGTTCTTCAGTTGTGCGTCATGAAACAAGCTGCTTACTGTAGAGTCACTAAAATAGGTGGTAAAGCAACATAAGGTAAACTATATTCCATCTTTCCTTCTAACGGGCATTTTCAAAATGACACTTTGACAAAAGCGTAAAGCAGAACTGTGATTTGGGTCTGTGCCCACTAAATTAGGCAAGGTGACAATTCCAGGAGAAAACATATTAAGTCATGGCTGTCATGGCTGGTGAGGTGCACACACTGCACAGAAGAGCAGAACTGAAGACCCAGCTGTTCTTGGAGACTTCTTTGAATGTTTGTGGGATACTTCTGCAGGCTGATAACAATGACTTCTATTTCAGGGCTAAGGCTTCAAGAGTGTTGTTCTCTGCTTAATCTGCTTCAGTTCTTCATAGTATTAGAACCTTAAATAGTGAAAGTAGCTTACCGGAAGCCCTGCATTTGTCCCTTCTTTCAAGACACTTTTTTCTGTCAGAGGTCAGTAATTTTGCATTCCAGTGACTTTGGGAACTGTTTTCTTAATTGGGCCATGTGGAAATAGGGGATATCATGGATGTTTAGTGGCTCATTTTTTGGAGTCCCCTGCTTTAATGGCAGGTTTTAAACAAGAGAGATCTGAGGCAAAATAAGATACATTGGCCTAGATCAGTCAACCTAAACTGAACACACAAATTTCAGTATCTTCCTTTGGCTGATGCCTAGGGCCAAAAGCACCTGAAGTTCCTAGTTAGCTACATGGTTTTTAACCAATATTATTTGATTGACCAATTTTTAACCAGCATTCACTACCTGAACAGCTTCAGTTATCCCTTAAATGAACATTCACATGGATGCAAAGATCTGTTAATAGCCAGTTGACAGGCTTAGAAGCAAAAACTGTACATTTACTCAGGCCCCAAACCTGCCTATGGATGCACCAAGCTGGGGTGCTTGAGCTAATATAGGAACTGAAATTTTAGGAAAAACAGTCGCTGAATCATCTGACAGCTTGGGTTGATGCAGCACATAGGTGATCTTGGTAGGAAGACTCCCATTCACTTCCATGTTTGTTAGATAGCCCCTTAATGTATGAGCAGGAATTTCCCTTGTTCAAAGAACATCTGTCAGATGGGGTGGAATTGTAAACAGGCTTTGGCTTGAGCCCAACTTCCCTGCTCCCATTGAGCAACAGGTTTTGTTTTTTAAAATGCAAATAAGTGATTTTTAGTCCAGAAGCTGGCCTAGGGCCTGCCTCCCCACCCGTGGCTTTTAAAAAGAAAAAATAAATGCTTTTTCAAGTTATGTAGGCCCAACTAAGGAGCTCAACTGCCCTGAGAATCATGGCTCTTATAGCCTGGAAAGCATTTGCACAAGTTGTCAGTTCTCTGTTCCTGACCCCTGTTTTTGGCAGCTCTGCAGTTCCTGACCGAAGAGCAGGAATGCTTTGGCAGCTTTTTGGATTTTCCTGATGCTTCTGTTAACTACAGTGCTTCCATCTGTTGTCTTCAGAGTCTCAGGCAACCTGGAAGGCATAGATTTTCAGCTCTGGATCACCCCATTAGGCTTAAGAGGAACAGAAAAATTTTATGGGGTTTTTTTCCTTAATTTTTTTTCTGAATAATATACTAAGGGCTGTACTAAGCCAAACCTAAGAGATGATAGGAAAATAACTTGGATTATCTATTTTATGATCCCTTTGTGATTACCCTACTTGGGAAAGATATGTATTAAGGGAGCACAGCAAACTTGTGCAGAATTGAATGAAACAAGCAGTCTCTTTTACTAGACTTTTAGACTAGTCCCATAAGTTGGCATTTGTTTGCCTTCCAGCATTTATATATCTTTAAAGCTTTGTTTTTAACTCTGTAGCAGTTATCTTCTCAGTTTTTCTCACTAGGGCTGTTCTAAGAGTGCTTTTCTGATTTTTAAAAAGCTGTTACAATGCAATTAGATTTTTTATATATATGTCTTGGAGATGCAATTCTTGACTTTATGGACTCTTTTTTCCTATGATCAGGAGTAGCAAAGATCAACATAATTGCACCTTGTTTGCTCCATTTCTCACTTAAGAGTTTCACCGTGTAACTTTCTTGAAGTCACTTAAGAGTAAGAACTGAGATCAAATCATACCCAAACCAATATGGTATAACAATAATTGGCTTCAGCTCTTGCTGTTTGTGAGTGAAAGGTTTCAATTTTTTTTATTTTGCTCAAATTTTTAGAGTGAAATAGATATATTATAATACCTTTTAATATCTGTTGTTGTGATAATCCTCATCATGCCTGTTTTGGCTTTTGTTTGGTACTGAATCATAATTGGTTGTGGAGTAAAAAATAACGCGTGTAGGAAGAGGAGTTGAAAATGAAACACCATGCTTGAAAGAATGACTTCGTATTGCTTTCAAGCAGTGACATCTACAAAGTGTGAAAGAAGGAAGTGGTGAAAGTCTTATCACTGGGTCTTTTAACAGCTCATTAGAAAACAGACTAGAATAGAATAGAAAGAATGATCCTATTCCACCAGGAAAATGGCCTGTTAGGTCACTTCTAGTTCAGTTTCTGACTAAGCAACCCCACACTTAACCATGCAGGCATAGGTGTGCACCAATACAGCAAAGTACCAGCTAAGCAGGAATAATAAATCATAAAAAGTATATTTATTTCAAAATACTTGAATATTGAAAAGACATAACATATGGACATGAGAAGATGGCAAATTGTCATTAGATTTTAACTGTATTGTGATTTCTCACTTTGGTGCTGTTGTGAGATAAAGTGAACTTCTCAGTGGGGACCATACAACTTTTTTGCAAGGCAGAAAACTTCTGCTTTGTCTGGGAGAACCACTGTGTTGTATGCCTCTTCCATGTCTTGGGAACAACAGTTAAACTTAGAAGCTTAAAAATCAGTATATGGCAGCAGTGTCAAAGACTTGTTGAAAAAGTTAAGGGCATCCAGTCCTTTGATGAATAGACGTTCTTTTTATGTGAAATATTAAGTTGTAGGTTTTAGGAATAACAGGATAAGCTGTGTGACACTTTACACATCTGAGCAATGTTTTTAATACACAGAATGCTAAGCTTTTGTCCATGTAAAGTGAAAATAAAATGCATAGTATGGTTCACAGAAAGTAGACTTACTGCTAGCAGACTTGCAGGCCATACAAGGTGTTCTGCTGGAACATAGCTCGGGGTTCTGGTTTGTGAGAGTGCAGTTAACTCTGGCATCTTTTGTTGACCTGGCTTTTGTACCTTTGCAATATCAAATATTTGTAAATGGGCAGTGAAATCATAAGTGAAATGAAAGTAACTTGAAAACTTAATATATTATGCTATGTAGTTTTTTAACTTTTTTGATATTCACATTCCAAAATTTTTATTTATTGGTAGAAAAATCAAAGTATATTGTAGTCTATCCTCATGTCTGATGCTGGCTAGTCAAATATTTTCCTCATCGATCTAAATAACCACTTCTATAGGTTTAAAATTCTTGTAATAAAATGATTCAGAATTTTCTTTAAAGAGAAATACAGAAACTATTAGTGTTTTATAATGTGTGTGTATTTTTCAAAAAATAAAAATACTGAATGGCTTCAGCCTATCCATAGCTGTACTGAATAATGTAATGATAGTACATACTGGAAAGATCTAACGCAAGGGAAATGTTAGGGGACTTCTAAAAAAAATTTCTCCAGTTAAAAGAAATTCTGCTCCAGGCATAAGTGAGAGGAGAAGGATGGATCCTGCTTTCTTCACAGAAGCAGTCTACGGAAGACATCTGGACTACTTGCATTAAAACCATTAACTGGACTGGTACCAGAGTATTACAGATGTTGTTCTAAGAAACATGCAATAATCTTTGTTTGCATAAGAAAGACTGCAAGACCTGGGTGCTTTATTGACCAAGATAAATTTTGAGGAACACAAATGAGAATTAGTTGCTATAGTATTTTAAGTATCTAATAATTTACTTCATTCATAGCATTCTTTATTTTATAGTTATTTCATGTTCCGCAGTGTTTATTATAAAGCTAGTTTATGTCTTTCCCATGAAGACTCTTTGCTGCTTAGAGAAAATACCTTTGAAAACATACATTGTTACATAAGAGCCTGTTTGTGGGAACTTCAGGGAACTTGCAGAGTCTTGCTTAATCATCCTCTGGAGAGCAACACCACTTATTTCCTGTCTGCTTCTATTACTTGACGCTGTGCCTTAAAAAGGCACTGCAACCAGGAAGAAAACATCTCTGAATCAACAGAAAACACTTGAAAATGTAAGGAAATAATTAACTAATCCTTGAATGTTGCACACTTGATCTATGTAACATAATGGTAAAAATACAGTGTGGAAGTTTCTCTGGGCTTCAGCGTAGCTCAACGCAAGTTTGATGCCAGTTTGGAAGTAACTTCCAGAGATGTGATTTAATATTTATTTTATTTGGCTCTAAGGCAGTTGTGTTCACATGCATATAGCTTCTTAAACATAAGGACAGTTTTGTAGCTGTTAAGACAGCAGTTGAAACTGAAGATGAAATCTGTGCGATTGTGTATATTAGCTGCTCTTTAGATGCAGATATGGAAAATGTCTTTTTAATGGCTGAACCAAGAAAAAAAATAGGTGAACTGGAATATGTGACTCGGTATTTCGGTAGCATGCCCATATCCCTTGTATTCTTTTCAATAATGTAGCAAAACCTGCTGGCTGATGACCCCCTTTGAGACTGTCCTGTATAAAGCAACCCTCACCTGAGAAAATCCTTTTCATAACACAGGGAAAACTACTGGCTCCTCAAGTGACATTCTCCTTGCTGTGTCTGTGGTGTACCTCTAGTTTCTGCTCTAGTACCCAAAAAGTGTTCAGTGCTGCTCTGTGCCTTTGAATTTAATTTCATGCCCCTGTTTCTAGAGCAGAGTTATTAATGTTTTATTTTTCTTTTAGTGGACATTGGAAACAAAACCAGAAAGGTATAGGAGCTGGATACAACCATAAGATTTCCATTTTACACTATATTTCAGTGTTCTAACCTAGAGGTCAGTTTTCATGGATATACTCTCAATATATTTAATGAGATTTAGGTACTGCTGTTGTTGGGTAGTTGAAGAACAGTTTAGAATGATTCACCTTAAGTCAGCCTGTCTTCTTAAAACACTTCTTATTCCTCTAGCACAAAGTTTTTAATCACCTGGTCCTAGTGAAGTTGCTGAAGCAGTACTCCATCTGTCTTCTCAACTTGTCAGAACTTACCCTTGTCTTGAATGCTTATTTCCCCTTGGTTTCTGTGAGGTCACCCTGCAGATTTTTCTCCTAGATGTTTTTTATCTTCTAGTGTGACCAAAGGCAAATATTTTAATTTCTTCTTTCTTCTTTCACTTCAGCCCTCTGAGATTCTCACGAGACTCTTTTTTTTTATCCTGTGTCTTCTTACATCTGCACCTAGCTTTTAGGCAGTCTTATCTACAGTGATGAGTTTAAGTATTGTTTCTATGCTGTGCCTTGTATCTCTTTACTTCAGAACACAAGTGTTTCTGTCTAGCTTAAAATCTCATTTTGTTGCTGTGAAGTATCAATTTATGTCCATTATGTCTAAAACAAGTTTTTAGTCATCTCACTGTAAACCCCCTCTTCATTCTCTGGGTCAATTGAGCCCATAGCTGTGATATCATTTCAGACAAGATAGGCAAGAGCCTTTGTCTAGGTGCTGACTTTGAAATCTCACCAGTCTGTTTGCATAACACTTCTAGGATCAGGCTTTCTGGTCAGCACTAATATGTAAAAACTCTTTTTGAGATGGCTGTTATAATGCAAGAGCCTTTTCTTTGGAATCAAGAAATGGTATCTTGCTCTGTTGATTCAGAAAGTGTATCATCATTGCTGGTAAGAAGTGCATCACCATGGAGATGTTTGGGTACGTCATATCTAATTGTTCTGTTTCCCATCTGTACTGTATGCCTCCAGGCCTCGGAAGCTCTGTATCCAAGGGGAAGAAGCAATTGTGTGTGCAGCCAGCAGTGAGGGCCAAATCAGGGAGTTAAAAGAAGATCTTCCTTCCTCTTCTCACCCAAAGATGAAACAATTAGATTCAGACTATAGCTTTTTAGGCAAACAGGCCACAAAGCTGCTTCTCAGAAGAAAGGAGGGGGAAAAAAAAAGCAAGCTAGCAAGCTACAGGTGATTCTGGCAAGACAAAATTAGAGCCAGGTAGAAATAGCAAAGCAGAGAAATGAAGAAAATCAAAGGAGAAGGGATGGGAAAGTCTTCATTATTTAATTGCCAAAGTTCCAAGTACATATTTTGCTGTTTAAAGGGAACTAAGGCAATAAATAGGAATTTTCTTTTATAGATCCAAAAGAAAATGCCAACTCAGTTAAGAAATAGTTTCTCACCAGTGATTGTTTCAGATGTCTCTGGAGTTTCCAAACTATATTTGCCAGTGTGCAAGCTTCTAAAAAGCAGTGGAGGATATTCCCCAATTTTGCAGTTCTTACTGGAAAAGGCTTATTCTTGTGTACGCACAAAATCTCAAATAGCTGTGAAACAGGAAGCTCCAGGCCAGCGTTTATTTCTTCCTTTCACCAGATAGAGAACTATTTTACTGAAGTGATGAATAAAGTCTTAGCTTTAGCACAAAATTCTCTTAATGACCTATGGAGTGAAGACAAATTTAGTTCCTTCTGCATTTTGGAGAAAGGGAAGAAGAAACTATTTCATTATCATTTTGGCTTTCAAAGTAGCACAGGGATTGCAGTGGTAAGGAATAATTCAACTCTGCAAACCTCCCTATTTCCCTTTAGCTTACAGCTGTCCTTTTATTTATGGCATCTACGGAGAAGTTTGAGCTAGAACTCAGGAGTGACAGCAGTGCTCCCCTCTATCGTCTCTTCAGAGCATTGCCTCTGCAGCTTGATTTTAATTACCAAAATATTGTCGTAGCTGACACTGGCAATAGCTGCTGCCTTCTGCATGCTCACAGGAACAGAAAGAACTTGTAATTCCAAAAGAAACCCCAAATGAAATCTGAGATTTGAGTTGTACCTAAGCAATAATTTTAATAGCTCCTCTTCTAGGTGTAGGATGCTAATTGGGTGGCATTGCTATTGTACTAAATGAACATGCATCGTTGAAGTCTATTGTTGCATTGCTTTGTTTAAATATGTAGTATATTGCCAGCAGCAGCATGCTGACGGAAAACTGTCACAACAGCGATCACTACAATCTGGGAGTTAAGTTTGACTGAAACATGTGTCTTCAATTTTAATAGCTCAGCTTCCCAGATGCCCTAGAGGAGAATATTGCCTGAGAAGGAGCTTTTCATGTAAGAATAATTTGTGTTAAGTAGCTCAGTGATCTGTTTGTTAGGTTAGAGCTGACAGTTTGTTTATATTTCTAAAGGGGTATGATGAATGGGGGAGAAGTTGATGCTAATTAGCCTAAATTGTTCCTAAGAATGCAGAGCACTTTGCCAGTTTCATTGTTTCTGTTTCTTTGCACATTTTCAATAATTGAATGGAGCTCAGACCATTCATCATAATTTTAGGTAAGATGGAAATAAATGAATGTAGCACGGGCCAGCCTGTGTGATGGAAGATGTCACTTTAGAGGTCAATTAGATAAGACATCAAACTAGGACTAATGTAGCATTTTCTAATTCATTTCTATAAATATAGCAAATGTTTTTTTCATCTAAGAAATTAATTCTCTCTGTCATGATGCTAGTATTAAGTATTTCTTGCAAAGCTGCTTTCTCTTATTAGCATAATGTTTTTGTCTTAGACTTCAACTGTTACCTCAAGGTATGGACCTCTGACACTCCATATGACAAAACGTGCTACTTTTTAGTGTACTGTATATCAGATACAATAAATCTAAAAAATCTGTTCTTGGGACAACAAAAACATCGGTCAGGTGTGATATGCAGAAGGTGTTAGCAAAAGGGCCTGAAATGAATCAGAGGTATGGCAAATGTAACAGCTGAGAAGCTTTTAATATTGTTCGTTTGACTTTAGCATGCTATACTACCCTTTGTTTTTAGGTCTGGGAAACATAACTCCGCTCAAATTAAAAACATCCTATCCATACACAAAATGATAATTTCATAGGAATGTATATTTTGTATCAAACATTTTCCTTGATAAACTGAAGTTAGATTTGGGGGGAGGGGGGCTTGGAATGTTCCGTTTTCGGTCCTTATACAAGACCATTCTTTTTTAATTTATGCACATATAATACCACAGGAAGAGATGGTATAAATTTGTGGACTGTGGAGAATGAGTGAACATTTTTGAATCAGGATCTTTAAAAGGGGTGAAATTTGAGTATGATTAAGTTAGGAAAAAGGCTCGCTTACGGCGGAAGTCAGAGACTCTGTATACATTATAGGCATGTCATGGCTTTTAAAAAGTTATGTTAGACTTCTATACAAATTCCTTCACAATTTGTATAACCCCAAACAAAATTCTGTGTGGTTCTGAACTCTTGCAAAAGTACAAAATAAAATAAAATAAAAAGGAGTGAAATAATAATAGTAGTTAGTATTCCGGTCAGGAGTGAGTGTTGCTGTAGGGCAGGCTGGTAGTTTACACTGCATGGGTGTTTTGTTGGTCACTAATTTTCTTGGAAGGAAATGATCCCATGGCTTATGCTATCCGCGTTTGTGCATATTTGCCCTATAATTGGCATTTATTAAGGGGACTTTTGGTTTGATGGATGACTGTCAGGGTATTGCCTGCTAGCTTTGATGCGGATTGCTTTTGCATGAGGTTTTTTACATTAACTCATTAGAAACTCTGCTCTGCTTCAACATGCTCTTTATTTACCTTCTGAAAATGTGAGACTTTTCAGCCCAGGTTTCAAGGGACTTAATGTGGTTTTATTTGTGTACCAGTGTTTTAATTTGGACAGATGAAAAGGGCAGAAAAATACTAAACTTTCAACTTGTGAATATTGAAACTTTTAAGAGGTTCATCTAATCAGCTTAACTAGTTATCTTTGAAATGCTAAGCCACTAGCAAAGTATCTTTAGTTTATAGCATTAACTTCTGTGTTCCTAATTTTTTTTAAGAAAAAAAAAAAAGGCAAGTAAAATCCAGTCCCATAAAAGCAGCAGGTATAGTAATATTTTCACAGCAGGTCGATATTCAATGAACATTCAATAAGTCCAGGATTGGTGTCTGAGACATATTAGTGGTTTCTCCAAGGCTGGTTTGATTTGGTCTTTTCCTGTAATGTATCTGGGACATAGGACTGTTAATTAGATTAATTAACTATAACGTGATTTATAAGGCAGTTATAATAAAACTATAGTTACCAGTGTATTTAATCACATTGCCGTGTTTTGATTTGACGTTTAGAAAATCATACAAAAGGAATGGAAGTTGTGCGTGCTGGCACTGTCACTTTGAAGGTTCTTTTAGTAAAACATTTTCTCTACAAATAGCTGTGCAACGGAGAACTATAGCTTGCTGCACTGAGCAAAGCTTCTCTTAGCATGAAGAAATAATTGGAATGTTCAGCAGGTTAAATTCTTCCTCTGAGTTCACATCACAAGAAGAAAACTGACAGAGAACTTCCTACTTTTTTAGTTTTCCATTGTTTACGGCCTTGATGTTTTAATAAGGCACTGCATATCTTGTGTTTGCCCCCCTTAAGAAAACAACAAAAAATTGACAAAAAAGGCAAACTTTTTTCAAACTCTGGAACTGTTTTCCTGTGTTCAGTTGATGTATGGACACACTGTAACATTTTTCTTACAAGGCATAGTAAATGTAGAATAAAAATAACATTGAACCTTGTAATTCTATACTGCTTGGATCTGAAGATTTGATGTAGACAATTGACAGTGTAACACAACATGGGCCCATCTTTTCTGTGATGCAAGAAGTTTCTGAAGGATCTGAAATTTATTTGGATACATCCCAAAAAAGAAATGATTGATTTATTCCCAGTCCTGTAAATTACTTGTGTATGTTCTTAACTTGCTTGAATGGATTCTCTGGACCAACTGACATGGTGGAGACTAATCATTTGTTCAAGCTCACAGTTTTCTTGCTTGTACGTTCTAGTTGCTGTAATTGGCTGTTGCTGTCTGAAGTCTGTTTGAATGTGACTTTTCTGTTAATTACAACTAATCTTGACTCTTTCTGTCATGAGGAACTGATTTCTATTTCTAGTAGTGAGGCTTCTATGAGTATATAAAGAACATATTAACCAAATATATTCCTATTCTTATGAATTTGTAAATTAAAGGGCCTATTAACCTCATTGAACTGGAAAAAAGTTCACTGACAGTGTTTGAAATGTTCAGCTCCCTTTTATTTATTTTTCATGGCTTGATATAGTACCCACAAGATATCAGTGCCAGAAGACATTGAAACTAAGTGACCAAATATTTTGTTTGTTTAATTTTAAAAATTAACTCCGTCTTTTACCCTTGCCTAGGGCTGGTAGGGAATGGGGAGCAAGAGATTTGGCAGAAGAATGTTTACCCATGATTTAAGCTTTTGAGTTCCATCCTGAGAGGCTCCAAATGCAAACTTCAGTTTGAATTACTAATGTTGTTGTGGTTGTGATGCCAGTATAAGAGAAACAATATTTATAGAGTCATGAAACTCAAGCAGAGAAAACAAATTATCAGTTGCTTATTTCATGTTTGTTTTGAGTAAAAATCCAAGATTTTATTTTTACCAATAAGTAAGTAAAAAATTAAAAATCAGAAGTTCTTGCTATCCAGGGATTTTTATTTTCCCCACAAGGACTATCAAGTGGTTCATTATTGAACTTGACCACGAGTAGCTGGTGACAGTAGCGATTAGGCATCTCCTTCTTACACATACTGAACAAATGATGAAAAGGACAGAGTTAGTTCACATTCATTTACATGGCTTATTTGACTAAGGAGGCTTGTCTAATAAAAAATGCAGAGGACTTCAAGTTGGACTTTCTTGCTTCTCTTGCTAGTTCAGCTGCTGTTCTGCTCTGTGGCTGTTCTAGCATTTGTATAGCCAGTTAAAATGGGATGCTGGATACAGATGGGAGAGAAAGGAAGTTTTAGGAGGGCCATACAGTGGGAAAACTAGTCTGTGTCTACCCTAAAGCATTTCTCAAGGTCCATCAAAAAGATCATGGGGTTTTTAAAAGGTATGTCCTACAGGTTGTCTGATAGAGAAGTTTTGTATGGTTGATCATTCCATCCTTTAATGGACTAAAAGTTTTTCAAAGCTGAGAATAAACTCTGCTCTTACTCTCTACCTACCATCCCTTACCTTCTACTTCTGTCTACACCTGTGTTCTGCTGGATGCTAGATTTTTTCAGCTCCCTCCTTTCTCACCATCTCTTCTCTGCATGGACCAAGGTAGAGAGCGATTCAAATGGGCAGATGGAGGAAAATGGAGCTGGATTTCTTGCAATGGTCAGCTGAGGTTGGGGTCCAGGAATCTTTACTGGCAGCTACAGGTGACATGCTCCAGAGCAATGCATGGCACAAGGAGGTCTCATCTTAAGTTGAAGCATTACCAGTTTTGAGCTGTCCCCATCAGTCTTGCTGAAGCTTAGGACTTCATAATTTATGTTCCTGAAATCCCAAGTTATCACCATTCCTTCAGCCTTTTGAGGCATAAGTCCACACCTGTAACTTATTTGAAGAACAAGAAGGCTGATTAATAATATCACAGGGGTGAGTCTGTAAAGGTCACTACTGTCCTGGCTAGTTAGTATGTCACATGTTAAGCTGGAGCTAAAACTGGAGAATCAGAGCTGTTTCTGGCAACTTCTATGGTATAGAAAGGGGAAGATGCCTGAAGTGTACATTTCAGTCAATGAGCTGTCTTCCCTGCTTTAAGAAGTTTCCCCTGAGTCTTTTGACACCCCACAAAAGATATCAAAGGACAGGATTTTAGTCACACGAGGACAACAAATCCCCTCTGGCGCCACAGGTGTTGAACTGAATTGGGGTTTTCAAGTACAACCTGGTTTACACTGAGGGAGTGAGAAGAGGACTTCTGTCACCTATTTCCTTTTGGGGGAGAGACGTTGACAAACTTACCAAGACTGCAACTGCTCACTCAAACACCTTGTTTTGTTTTTTTTTTAACTCTTTTTTTTTCTCCTGCCCCCACTGGCTTGAACAGGCATCTTATGCATAGCTGAAGTCAAGCGATTGATTCCACAGCCAGTTTTCTTCAAATATCTGACACTAATTATTTGGTATGTAACTGACTGACAAAGAAGAGACATATCTGCCCAGTAAACTAGTGCTATGCTCTGAGAGCACAATCAGCGTCTTTGAAATAGGTACTTTTATTCCCTATAAACAGAACAGGGGACCCACCTAAGTGAAAATGCAGAGGATGAGATTTATCTCTCTTGCTCTTACTGAGGAACTGGGAACTTCTGACAGCTTCAAACAGCTGGACTTTGGCCAAAGAGGGTCCATACAGAAGAGTATCACTTTTTAGCTTCATAATTGAGGCACACTGATATGTTGTCAAGAGTTGTAAGTTCCCATTCCTTTTTTATTGGGAATTTGTGTTACAACATGTATAAAAAATGCTGAAACTATTGGATCTAGAAATGAATTCCACACCTCCTTGCTTTTGGAGAATTGCCTTAAGCATTAAGATTAGTCTTGAGTATCCACTCTCTCTTTGCTCTAATAGTCTTTGCCTAAAAGATTTCAAGTTGATGAGTTGTGGACAGAGAATCGAAGTCCATAGTTAGGGGGTCAGTTGGGGATCTTAGAGCATAACTGTCCTAATTTTGGCTGCGATAGAGTTAGTTTTCTTTCTAGTAGTGGGTATAGTGCTGTGTGCTGGATTTAGAATGAGAAGATCTTTTTAGTTGTTGCTAGGCAATGCTTACATCAAGTCAAGGACTTTTTAGCTTCTCATACTGCCCCGCCAGCGAGGAGGCTAGGGGTGCACAAGAAGTTGGGAGGGGACACGGCCAGGACAGCTGACCCCAACTGATCAAAGGGATATTCCATACCATATGATGTCATGCTCAGTATATAACTTGAGGGAGCTGGCTGGGGGTGTGACTGCAGCTCGGGAACTGGCTGGGCATTGGTGGTCTGCAGGTGGTGAGCAATTGTGCTGTGCATTGAAAGTTTTATTATTATTATTATTATTATTATTATTATTATTATTATTATTATCTTCCTTTTCTGTCCTATTAAAATGTGTTTATCTCAACCCACGAGTTTTACTTCTTTTTTTCTTCTTCTTTTTTTTTCTTTTTTTTTTTTTTTTTCTGATTGTCTCCCTCATCTCTGGGGGTGGAAGGAGTGAGCAAATGGCTGTGCGGTTGTTGCAGCTGCCTGCTGGTTTAAACCACGACAATCACATATAGGGGATGCAACAGAGAAACAAACTTCATCTGCGTATGTAGCCTGTAACACACCAAAATGTAGATTCCTATGTGTGTTGCCAGATGTATTGGGCAGAAAGTATGAAGCATTTCTGAGATTCTAAATTCTGATTTCTCTTGCCCAAATCTTCCTTAACTGGAGCCGGAGGATTCCCTGACAGTCACTGAAATTAAAAGTATTTGACTACCCCAAAGGGACCAGCCCTAGATGGTTCTTGGGAATCTGAGTGTAAATTGCTGTGTGGGTCTAGCTCTTAAATCATTGTGCCAGTGATCCCATGTCAGGGATTTACCCTTTAAAATTTCTGGTGTTCTGTTAACTTGCTACCATGGTATCCTGGTAAACCATGCATCAAAAATATTAAACAGACCCATTGGTACATATATGTGTGAAAATTCTGCTTAAAACTTTGCGCAGACATTGCTGAATCTACTACTGCATGATAGTAGTTAAGCAAAGACTTGTAAAATAAAATTTTCAATTTCTGCCAAAAGTGGGTTTAAAAAGTGTTTCATAGGTTTGGTTGAGATGAAAGGAATACAGAGTGCGAGCCAAGCTTTGAAAACAAGCTGAAAAGGAGAATTTGGGGTGCAGATTTGGATTTAATATAAAATCACCCAGTATACCCAGTGGCCAGATCTAGAAGACAGATCTAGACACCTCCACTCCACCGTAAAGAAATATGTTACAAAGTCCACATTTCTGCAGGTTCCATGCTGCCAATGGCAAACCCCATTCACAGGCTATTCCAGACATAGGTATGAAAAAATAGTATGAAAAATAATGGCTTTAAGAAGAAAGTTACAATTAAAACTAAGTATTTATTAGAAAATCTATTAGAAAAAGAAGCGTCACTGCAAGGAAGCTGTTTACAGCAAAGCAGCAAACATGTTTTTGTTTTTTCAAGGAGTAAGTAGGAAATCTTTGTCTTCACTGCCTTTGCTTGTCAGGCACACAGGAGCTATGTTTAAGCTAGTAGACCTGGAAGCATTTCCAACCTCTGGGGTCTGGGCATGTCCAACTCTGACCTCATCTCATGTTGCAGCAACACTCGAGCACAAGCTAAGCCTTCTGCCTCACCCTGCAGCCACGTATCCCAACAGTGGTCTGAGCCCCAGCTTTCCACCAGTTCCTTTCTCCTTCCTGCTGTGCCCCCAGGTGCTATTGATTGATGGGAGGGAAACCTGAGTATGAGGCCAGATGGGAGCCAGACCATGCAATAGCTGATCAGCCTGATCCGGGCGATCAGGAGACCAAGGTACAGGGTAACATAAAATGTTCTGCAATAGGCACCCAGCTTATTAGCCTAAGCACAGCCAGAAAGTAACTCAGGAGCAGGAGTAGCTTGTCTACCTCTAATCTAAGCAAGTAGAGGAAATTACTTATGAAGTTATTGCGTATTTATCAAATAGTATGTGATCGCATACTTGTAGGCTTTGATTATGACTTTTCACTAAATCACCAACAGCTTTAATTTTACATAGTGGCGGAGAATCCTAAAGCTATATATAATAGTGCATCTTCAAACAGGTCATGGTAAACTTAAGTGATTCAGATGCATTTGTTACCTCTCAATGTCTAGGATTACAAGTTGAATGCTTTCTTATACATGGAAAAAATGTTAAAGGAGAAACCCTTTGATTGTAGTCACTTCCACAAACCAAACCAGTGAAAAGAACGGCATTTGTCAAAAAGAATGTTTTCTGGAGGTTATACTTGACTGGGGGACAGGGGTATGAATAAATAGCATCATATCTGGTTAAAAAGAGTTGTTACATATGTACATTGGGAAAAGATAAAGATGTAGGAATTTTAGTCTTTTGAGGAAGAATAATTTCTAGCAGGTTTCTAATGTGCTTATTTAAAATGTAAGTTATGCTAACTAGTATTTACCACTGTTAGAAGGCTGCAGAGATTTTCATATGGCTGCACTCATAAGTGAAAAAAAATGGTAAATTGTGTGGGGTAAAAAAAATAATGTGAACACTTTCAAATTTGGGACCAGACAAAAGAAAAAAGTTACCCATTTGAAATCCGGAGAACTTTACAATGCTGCTAGTAAGTAAAAGCAGATGTTGTAAAGTTTAGAAAATCAAGACATTATTTTCCTGTTTCCACTGAATATTTCTAAACACATTATAAATAAGCTTTGAAGTAGTACAAAATACTGTGTTTGTTTTGCTGATAGCATCTTTTTATAAAAAAACTTTATCAATGCTTGTTTAAGTTATAGACTAAATGATATCTGTGTGGTTAAACAACTGGCTGTATCTCTTGTAAATATGATGCTAAACTACTTGCAGTGTCTGAGACCTTCAAAAGCCTATCTGATTGATCTTCTGAGTTTAATTTCAAACAGATTAAATATTGTCTGTTTACAGAATGTAAAAATTAAACTAATCATTTGCAAGTTCCTCAAAAGAATATGATTTTCTTTTGTTGCTGTAAAAAGTAGTTTTAAATCAATAAATTGTAAAACAGTCATTTCGGCTGTCCAGCACATTGTTTCTAGGTGTATGCTTTACTTTCAATAAGTGTTCAGAGGCTTTAATAAGCAAATAAATTGATCTTGATCTATATTTGTGACTCTAAAGGCACCTATTAAAGATCATGCACATTAAATCTTTTATGTGGTTCTATTAAAAAAGTGACCACTGAACAACCGACCTGCTGAATTGGAAGGTGTGTCTGTGAGATGAAGCAGTTTCCAAGTAGCAATCGTGTATTTGGGGGTATGAGTATCAAAACAGCATGGGGATTAAAGGGAGATTGAGATTGCAAGTTAATTGAATTATATCCAATTAGTAGCCAGCTTTAGTTTGAAAAACAATCCCAAATGACAATATTGTCATTCCTCAGTTACTGAGTCCTGAGGAGACTGGCTGTTGAGACTGACAAAGGAATTAAGCAGGTTTGGTATTTCTCACACTGTATTATTCATCATCCTGTATTGATATTCCTTCACATTCAGTGAATTCTCTTTTTATAGCACTAAGGTCCTGAGCTTGAGAGCGGAAGAGGAGGAAATGTTTTCTCATTTTGCCATTTCCAGTGCAAGTTTCCTGGTGAGCAGGCAGGTATACAAACTGCAGCAAGCACTGGTTTTGAGGGGCTGATCATGTAAGAAATACATTGACTTCACTTTCTTTACTTACCTGCTTGATTGTTCTACAGTGTCAGAAATTGTAATCTTACTCTCTAACAAGATTTTTGGATCTGAGATTCCAATATTCTGATTGAAATAAAATAGTTTTGGTTGGTCTCTGAAAAATTTTCATGCATGTAGATTCATTTGCATGACAGAGGAGCAAGCATCCTTGTTCACTGGTGATGTATTCCAAGAGCATATATACAGGTGCAAATAGCATATGTAACACAAGCAAATTCCTCTCAGAGTTATTTTAGACGGCTATATTTGTGCTAGTTGTTCTGCACTCTCTCTGTAGTCCTTAGGAGTCCTTAGGTGTAAGTCTGTCTCTTTAGGATACTCATCATCTAACCTGTTTTAGGTCTTAGGGTGACTCAAACCATGCAAACCAGCATTTGTTTCTCTGACTACAAAGTGAGTCTGATCAATTAGCTCACGAACAGATGTCTCTGTTGGTTCAGAGGAACTTCCTTACATGAACCCACACTTTGAATAACTATTTTCCTCTATCACCTACTTTTCTGAATTCCTCTAGTTTTTAAGTAGGGTAATCCTATGTTTTTTTTAACTTAATCCCTCTGAGTTGCTTGACCATAAATTGTCATAGCAGATTTCTAGCATAGTAGCACATGCAGATTTGTGACATTAGGCTCAGGATTTGAGACAGGTCACTTCCCAGAACAAAATACAACTATGTGAACCCTTTTATGCTGCCAGAACCGATCATATTTTGATATATAATCAGCTCTAAGTCACCTAGAGTAACTTGGGATAGGGAAGGGGAAGGATTGGAATAACCCCAGCAAGCGAAGCCACAGGAAACAGGTAAACTAGGCTGCAAGAACGTACACTGAGGATTAATGGAGCAATGAAAGAAATTTTCCGTGACCACAACAGTGGATATAAAGGCACTTGGCCTAAAGATGACAGAGGTCTGCACTGGTGCAACTTTTCTGGATTAAGGCTGTATCTGGACCTAAGATGACTCAGACCTAAATTAGTTTGGAGTCTGTGCAGCCCTGGTTTTATTAAACACCTCACAGATGAATGGCTATTGAGTGTTTGCTATCATTATTGCTTCATGTACAATGCTGTGTGTATTGCACCAGCAAGAACATGGTGCATGGAACACCAAAAAAGGGGAAAATTGTAATTTTTTTTTTCTTTCCATTCAGGAAATTATCCCATCCTTTTTCTTATAACTCACAATATAGCTGAGATCTGCATCTCAGGTCAATTGTGATGTGTCTGCAGACTGCGTTTTACTTCCTCTAATTTTTGTTAATTCAATTACATACTTTTCTGAAGCCAGATACTCACCAACCTGCAAGCAGCAGGACCTTTCAATCAATGCATCACCTGCACTCCATTACTGACCTAGTCACATTTCCATAGTTTCTATTTCCATTCACTCTTTCACCTCTGTGATAAGACAGCCTTACTGACATTCCAGGTGGGTCAAGCTATGGCAAGTGGCTTTCATTTACCAGAACTGTAAGCTCTTTTGGTCCCTCTTTCCCTTATGTCTGTAGACTATTTAGCACTAGGAGCCCTGAGTTTGGTTGGGGTTTTTTTTTACTGTAGACGCTAGCATAATGAAAATAGTACAAGTACCCAAGCTGACTGAGGACTTGAATGAAGTACAGCTTGTATCGTGTATGCCAACTTCCAGCCATCAAAAGGTAATTTAATTTGCCCTTCTGAGAAACTAAATTTTGGTTTTAGAGCCATAATGATTAAAAAAGGTTGGGAGGAAAAGAAGAGTGTTCAAAATATTTATGAAAACCACGTACTACTAGGAAAATCTCCATCACTGTATTTAAAATTATTTTTTGAAACTGGAAAAGTTGTATAAGCAATTTTGTAGTAATTTTTTAATGAATAAATTCTATTAGCATTCTTTTGTCTCTTCTTGCATGAATTAGTTCATTGCATGATTTACTCTTGTTTTCAGAAAAGAAGCTCAGAATTCATTTAAATGAGAAAAATATGTAGTTCACATGTATTAATAGTCCTTTTCTCACCTTTAATCTTCACAAAGAAATGTGTGTCCACAATCTTTGATGGTTTTACAGGATGTTTCAGATATAGATATATAGTTATTGTACAATAGTTCATTTTAATAAAATTACTATAATATTTTGGGATTAAAAGCATTGTTGCTACATTCAGGAGGTTAGGCTTATTAAATTGTAGTGCTAGTAGTAATCAGACTAAGTTCTGTAATCTATGCTGTTGCAAAAGCAGAGCACAATAGAATATTTTCCTTTTTCTAGTACTTTATAGTAGATATCCTCAGCTTCATGTATGCATCATACATTAATGTTTACACAGGAGCTGAAATAAGCAAAGATGTCACGTGTAATTCAAACAGGTCTTTGGAAGTATGGAATTTCTTTTTGGCATAATGTACGTTTCTTCGTACTGTGCCACGTCTTTCAGTGGGCCCCAGTATAAAACACTGCAATGCCTTAACTTTTTCTGCAGCAAGACCTGCTTCTTGCCACTTGCCCTGAGAGCATTTGCCTGTCATTCTGGCTGTTCTGGCATTACCCTTCCATTTATCATACTATTTTCAGCTCTTGCCTTGAAGGATATCTCTGAAAAGCTTCCCATACAGAAGATTCTTCTATGACTTTTGAAATGCAGAGGACTCTCTGCTAGAAGTATGAACTGTGTCTCGACATTGTGATGTGGTTTTCATTACCAAAAATCTGGACCTCACTAAATGATAGGGTAAATTCATTAAGATTATGCAGTAACTATCCATGCTCTCTTTCTTCGACCTAACAGTGAAAAGATGAATTGCCACTCCTAACTTAGAACACCACTGCTTAATACTTAACTCCATATATTATTTCATGTGCTGTTTTCCTTCCTTACTTGGGATGTATTTTTTGGTTTTCAAGCTTAAATATTACATCAATGGGTCCTGTCTTCATAAGTTTACAAACTGATTTTTGGTGTCATAGAAAGGGGTTTTGTCTGTTGTAATGACAACGTGCTGTTCTGGCACACACAGTTCAGGCTGCTAGAAGAGTGTTATTTTAGGAAGATGGAAAGCAGAGAGTTTTAAGACACACAAGTTTTAATGGGCAAAAGGACAAGCAAAGAGATAGATGTGTGAGGAGGAAGATGTGTCAGAAATAAGTGAGATAATTTGTTTTGAAGCCTAGGGGTTACTTTTTTCTCAAAAGGGCAAAGATAATTAAATTTGGGCTCATCCCACTGATCAATGAAGGAGGAGATGGACATAATTCAGAGGTGGACTGTTAAAAGATGTTGGTTAGTTGTTTATTGAAGTGGACTGTGAAGACATCTGCAGTAGCTAGGTAGGAATATGTGGAAAAAAAAATCAAGTCAATACCACTTTGTAATTTATTTTCCATTTTCATATTCCTGTTTGAAGTCCTAAGAAGTTCTGTCTGGTAGAGCTAATTATGAAATACTTTGACCTGTTTCTCATTAACACATAATAGTGGTGCTTTCACACTTTTCTGTTCCATTTTTTTCCTAGAGGTAGAACAAGATAATGTAACATTCCTTTTGCATGTTTATTTCATCCTTGTCATGTGCAAGAAGAATCTTATAAATTATAAACTCCATAATCATAAGCCATGAATGAAAAATTATCGAGAACCCAAGAGTGCACACTAACTTCCGGGTTGATCTTCTGAATAATAAAAAAAAAATAAACCCAAACCAACCTACAATAGAAGGGTCCCTAAGATAGGAAGCTCCTGGATACAGTAACACTTCCAAGTATATATGCATCTTGTTTTCCACCTACATGTTGGTAGTTTTGTATACTCAGCTACGCACTTTATTTTCTTCAGTCGTTAAATTTATCACTATTCTTGAAATTAGGTTTTCCAAATTGATATATGTACAGTTGCATTCTAAAATTGAGCCAGGAACACCAATGTTCCTGTCAATGGTGGTATCTACCTTAGATCCTGGCCCTGGTGGTGACAGCTGCTACCATCACTGCTGCTGGGGTGAAAAAACCCTTGCATCTAATATTTTTGTGCACTTATCTTGCTTATCTGCTTGTTTATTAAATCTATTGGACAATGTATGCAATCTAGCAATTCTATTATGAACATGCTGCAATTAACATAATCAGTTTGTAGTGTTACTTAAGAAAATCTGTTTCTACTAAGGTAGAAAACTTTAAATTCCAGCTTTCCTCCCTTAAAATTTCTAGTGGGCAAAAAATAGCCTCCATGAGCAAATGAAGTCAATCATCAAGTGTGAGCCACTTCAGAAAGTAACTGATTCCAAACCCAAAGAACACTTGTTTGAGAACACCTTTCTGGTAATTCCCAGCTGTCTGTATCCGCTGCTGAATTGGGCTACAGAAAGAGAGAGAGGGAGTTTCTTCATGCCCACCTCTTCACCAGGACTCCTGGTGTGCGCTGCTTGGTGCTCACAATCTCTTCATTCATAGAAGGGAAACTTCCAATCCTAACTACATTAGCATATTGATGCTATAGCATTTCATTACAACTTAAAAGAACATCATATGGGTTTATTTGTATAGATGGATAATACGGTGTTAGAGCTGTAACATTAAATTAGACTAATTAGGATCTTTGAGGTAGAGACAGCCTTCAGTATTTCTTAGATAATTCTGATAAATTTAATTTATTCACTTCCCAGGAAGACAATTGTTTATATTCTGGCTATCAGGTGTGTGAGGGAACTGATACTGTGATCTTTATATATACATATGAATTCTTCATATGTTTTGCTAAGTGTTTATGATATAGAAAAAATGATGAAAGCACTATACCTGGCATATGGCATGGAAGATGGCAGTGTTATGTATGTTCCGCTGGATTTTGTTCCACATATTTATTACTGCAGCGAAGATGACACTGCTGCACAAATGAACCCCATGTTCTCAGGTAAGTAATTTAATGACCAAGCATCCAGTCCCCTGATTCTATTTAGCTTTTTGTCTGGAAACATTTAGCATATTAAAGGATAAAGTCCATTCCATTGAAGTTGCCCTGGTAGTCTGTGAGGTGAAAAAAAGATAGCAGAGAGCACACTGATAAATTCCTCATTGTTTGTTTGCTGAGAAGAAAGACAATATTTTATACTAAAGATATGAGCCATGACTTTCTGCATGGATGTACTGCTTTGCTGTAGTATGCAGATGCCAAAGGAGAATTTAACTAGGGTAATCACAAATCATCCAGCAGGGTAGGATGGTTTTTTCAATTAGAAGTGGTAGAAAGCTTCACCTAAAGATACTGTGATGTGAGAACTGAGCACCTGGGAGGAATCTAGGAACATATCTGCACTAGTTTACCTGACAAACTGATCGTGTTATGACTCATGCTTAGTCTGAGAGCTGATACTTGCCTCGCTTAGTTTGCCAGTTTATGGAAGAACATTTTTTGGAAGGCTGGGGGCAATGTGTGTGTTTTGGTTTGGGGGTTTATTTTATGGTTTGTGGTTTTGGTTTTTTTTAGTAGAACCCCTGCCCATATCCTTTCTTAGGGCAAGGATGCACACTGTAGATTTTCTTGTAAACTAAGGAGTAATTTTTTCTAGGATTTTTCTTGATTCATTTATTGGTAGCACATCCCTGGGTTGCTACACAATTCCTCTGTAACTGCACTGAGTAGAGGAATGATGTTCATTCTCAGTTGCCAAAGCTTTTATATATGCCACATGTGCAATGGTGATACCAATGTGACAAATTACAGAGTCATCTGATAAATTGTATTTACATCCACCTTTGACCACCTCACCTGCTTTCTGCCACTAATCTATCTCCACTGGGATTTATTTGACATTCCAAACGTTGGAGCAGCTTCAAACATCTGCTAATTTAAAAAAAAAATCAACCTGCCAAAGAAAAATTTCCTGCCTTTCTCCTAGCCAATGAAGTACTCTCTGCCTCCAAAAAATACACTGGCCTATGTAAAAAACCTGGACAATAATCAGCTGTACACCCATGGCAAAGTTTAGCACTTTACGTATTTTGGATGCTTTTGGCTTCAGTAAGATACACTGTCTGGGGCTGCCCAGAGTAAACCTGGACCTTTTTTTTAATAAAATTCTGTTGGAAGGCAGTGGATTTTGGTTCACACGTGCAAAGTTAGCCTGTGTGCCCACTGATGTTAGTAGGAACAGTATTGGGCTGCTGAGAACTTGAAAAAGGTCTTCAGTTATGGTGCAGATACATTTGTTGGAAGCTCTGGCCTGTGATTACTTTGGGTTGAAATTATATAGGTGTCCACTATTAATATTGCCTAAAGGCTTTATGACTATTCAGTCTTTGGAAGACTATAATTTAATTCTAGCAGGACACTGTATTGGCAGTATTTATATTTAAGCTCTGATGGCTCCATGTACTGAATCACAGACCTATATTTAAACTTGACATTAGGCATTTGCTTCAAAAGTACCCTCTGAAACAAGATGTTAGTTGGCTTTTGAACAACTTTCTCAACCTAAGTTACAGGCCATTTAGTCTCTGTTAATGGCAGATGGCTGATCTTAAGGGGAAGATGAAACAAGTGGCTTCAGAAAGCAGTTAGATATTTGCAGCTGCATTTAAAAACAGACTTTATGAACTGCTTCGTTAATGCTACTGAGAAGAACAGCTAAATACAGGACTTCTAATATGAAAACACAAGAGCACCAGTAAATATGTGGAATGGTCTGGGATAGCAGCCCGACATCTGTGGTATGAAGTGTTGGCCAGGAAATATGCTGCAACAGGCTGTGCTTTACAGTCTACAGTATTCTTGGCTCCAGTATCTTATTCAACAATAAAAATTAATGTGCAATATAATGTTTGATAGTCACCATTATTGTGAAAATATGATCACATGTGGAAGTCTTTCATAACCATTTGCAAACATCTCTTTGCTTTTAGAAATGGACATACGCACTGGTGTAAAATATGTCTTATTGTCTAATAGGGAATGTACTTCTAAACAATTCTTTTCTCAAAACTGTTCATCCCTCCTCTTCAAACAGACACTTTGAAGAGCTCACCATTTTTGTGACTCACCCAAAATGTGTGAAATATCTTGTGCTGTATCAAGCTGTTAAACAGTCCCCTTGCCAGCTGACTACATTCTTTTATAAATTGGTAGAGATACTGGGACATAGAGAAGTAAACAAAAATGAGCCACTTTAATTAATGTAGAAATACTCAACACACATTTGCCAAATAGTCACTAGAGGGAAAACACATTTTTTCCACAATAAAATGTAGTTATTGTGAAAAATGCCAGACCAATAAAATTAGAAACTGATGTTTTCTAATTGATTTGTGAGAGTACAGTGAGAAACTGTAGAAATTACTCATTATTGCTCCTAAATACATCTAAAATTGTAATTGAGACTGCCAATAAATAACAGCAGTGTTTTTGAAAGGGATATTTAAATTATGCTTTCAGAATTTCTGTATATAATAATATAAATACTGTTGTGGTAAGAACAGGACTCATCAGTAAGAATTTTGTAAATCTGTTTGGTTTTTTTTCTAATGAAAAAAATAACCTCTGATGAAATTCCTGTTTGTGACATACTTGCACAAAGCCTTCTGTGTTATTTAAAACTCATTTTAACGTAATGAATTGTGCTTAAGATAGATAGGGTCTTGCACAGGTGAATGTGGCAAGCACTGAGATTAATCAATCATTTCATTTCTCTTCCCTTAAAAAGAAGGGGAGGGGTGTATGTGGAGGCAAGGACTGGAGAAAAAGGAGAAGAAAATAATATGAACTAGTATGCAGATGAAACACAAAATGAGTACGTTATTTTTTTTCTTGCACTTCTGTTGATATAAGGTCTACTGGGATTTAAATATCTTTTACATCTATTTTTCTCAAAGATCAGATTTTCCTGATGATAACATGAAGGAGTAATTGGCATATGTAAGTTATCACTTCTGTGAGGACGAAAACATTTATTTATCTTTTCAGTCTTTGTCAATGTGCTTTGTGTTTCTCTGAAACTGTTCTCTAATCCCTGCTCTGTTTCTTTCACTAAGTAAAAAACCATCTGGAAAGGCAGCAAGTAAAAGGTATTTTGAATTATTTTAAATTGCTAAGTATGAATGTTAGCATATATATAAAAATATATGTATGTATATATGTGTACATATAGACGTAGATATACATATATACTAAAATCCCAAAGTCAAACATTATAAATATAGCACACTACATTATGTAGAGATGTGGCGCTTTGTAGCAGTGCCAGAATTGAATTTTTAAGTATTTTGTTTCCCTGTTTAGCGTACCTTTTGGAAACGAAACAGACGGTCCTGAAGCAACTTTATAATGTCTAGAGATCAGTTGCTGGGATGTATTCTTTTCTTTCAAGTGTAACATATTTCTGCTGTTCCTGGAAATCAGGGGAAACACTTAGCTGTTTACTTAATTGTGCTTTTAACCTGCCATGTGGCAGCAGAAGCAAGGAAATTTCACATTCTGCACTCTGCTGTCAGCTTTAAAAACACATCAACAAGTATAAGGGTATCAAATTCACACGTCTGTTTTTTCCATGGCAAATAAGGGTTACCCGTCGTGTAATATTAAAAGAAAAACAAAGCGATCAAAACTGTTTTGAAAAGAAGCTACTTTTAGTATTGACTTCTCTGCAAATAACTTTCTTAATCACTTCTTCCTTAGTCATTTTGTGTTGAAGAAATTTCAGTTATTTGTTAGAAGAATCTCTAAAATCTTCTGAGCTGTCTCCCAGCTAATTTAATGGAAGTCATCTATAGATTATTGATCCATTCATCCATCTTGATTCACTATAATGTAGTTCAGAATGTTACTCAGTGCATCATCATCATAAACATCACATGTCTGGGATGTGCACATGTTTATCACGGTGTCTTTCTATTTTGGATCATTTGCTTCTCAGCAGTTTTCCCAACTGGGTTTGCCCTTGACTCACTGCGAATGTGTCGGGACAGTTGTATAACCTGCATGAGGAGTGTGTGCACGCTTTTAGCAATCTTCCTAGGAAGCTAGCTAGATTTAAAAATGCTACAACTCTGTTCAGCTGCAGCTTGATGCTAAATGACACTAAAAAATTTAGATTGTGCAAAACTCTGTGTCCTATATTGGAGTTAATTGTAGATTCTTGGTGTATTTCTATTTAGTTTTCTATTTCTTCTGTGAGAAACGGCTTTCTAAGCTGAGAGCTACTGCTCTTCCCAACCTCTCAGCCATGACCACCTCCAAGAAAGTGAAAAAAGAGAGAGCAAAAGTGCAACAGGGCTAGCCACAAATAGGAAAAAAGGGAATGAGAATGGAAGAGGAAGATAAAACTTGGTTTCTTTGAACTGTTTATTTACGAACTGATCCAGCCACCATTAAAATGAATTCAAGTCCATTAGAATTACATTTACTGATATTGGATTCAGTTCTTACTTGCTACATTGCATGAATTTTCAAATATCTTCAAAGTCTTTTGGAATGGAAAGTTGTGAAATATTTTGTTGATAAATGTTGATTTAAACTGTTGGGATACAATCAATGTTAGAATAGTTTTGTCAACAAATGTTGAGCTTTTGTTTAAATTATTACAGTATCTTTTAAAAATAATACACTTTTTACTGTTTGTTTACTGAGTTGTTGATATTTTTATCAAGCAGTAAATACTGAAGGATGTAACTTGTTTTTTCTGTTTTGATCTCAAAGCTTAAATGCCATAGTACTAGGGTTGGAAATACTGTGCAAGAGTCTTTACACAAATTCCATGTTCATTACATGGAAACACAACATTCTGATGGTAGATTTTGGAAAAGCTTGGGTTTGCACATATAAATTTAGGGCCATAACTGCAGAGTCCTCCTTTATTAAGCCTGTTAATAAATCTATATGTTTTTAAATTTTGTTCCACAGGACAACAATTACTTTGACTTGAATGTCAATAGTAATAATTTCAGGTAAAAAAGGCACATGAAATTTATTTCTTTAATATAACATATTATGGCTTCGGAGGAAGAGAATGGGGATGTTTTGACCGTAAAATGTGTGGCATTTCCTGTTGGTTGAAATTTTGGTTTGCTTACTAAGTTAATATTTAATGTTATCATTGGCAAGGCAAACTTCTGTAGGAAAATATCAGTGCGAATTTTACTAGTGAGATGGGAGTACAGGCCATAAAAATTCTCAGTTTCCCTTTTAAAAACTTAATCCATTTGTCCAACAGGAATGAATACAGAAGGACTAGAGGTTTTGAACTTCCCTCACATCTGGGTATAGCAGTGTATTTTGACTCCAAGCACAATAAAACAATCGTACTTGCTGGTGGTATATGACATAATGACCCAAATATGTTTTTAAAAAATCATTTATTGCTGTACATAAACAGCTAAGTTAGCACAAGGGATGATAAAATAACATTGGTAATTCTTCCTTTAGCTGGGAACCATTGGTGGCCCATTAGGATTCCAGATGTAGCCGTGTGTGCTTTTCCATTTGTTTTCTAATGTCTAGTGCTTGGGCCCTCGGTACCTTGGCTGTGGTTGTCAAGCGTGTTGGCTTTTCAGCTTGAGGTCTTCCTGGAGAAACACATTGGCCTAGCTAATAGCTATAAAGCAGCTTATTGTCTTGGGCCTAGTTTGTTGGGACTAGCTGGAGCGAGGGCAGCTTCCTGTCAAAGGTCAAACACCAGCTTGACCGAGTTTTCTATGGTAAACACTTGCAACTGGACCTCCAAATCTAGATGTTAAAATAGGAAAACCAAGATGTTTAAAAACATTATTTAAAAGACAGCAATCTGTGACAATTTGTATCGACTAAGAATACATTGGATTACATTCAGGTATTCAAGTGTTATGTGGAAAACATTTTCTAATTTCTTTTGCAGGCAATAACTTAAAGCACTAAAATGGAATAATGAAAGAGGAAAAAAATTACTAGGGAAGGTAACGATGAGGTCTCTTTGCCTGAAAGCTAAAATAAAGCCTTCACTTTGTTTTGTATGAGTCAGGATTCACAGCTGTCTTTAGCAATTGATGGCCTTGTGATACTCATTTAAGACAAAACACGTAACACATCAAGCTTACATTAAGCAAAGGCATGGTAGGAACAGAGCTGCTGTTAAATTAAGGTCAGTGTATTGATACTTGTTTACATAGATCCAGACTGTCAAAATTGTTGACTTGCTTAGTGCAGCTGAGTTTCCTGGAACTATTTATGTGAGTAGCTCTCATCTAGGAGCAATTGTTGGTCATCCTGGCCCTACCCGATTTTAGTGAGAATATTTGAATAAGCACTGTTCACTGTCGTTACAGCTTACAGTGATGTGAATGCCTCTTGAAATAGAAATTCAGTGGCTGTGTAAAAAGTATATTGTGAAAAATGTTCATTTTTTAATTTTTTTTTTTTTAATCCTTTATTATACATGTGAATTTGAATAGAACTGAGTCCCAGACAAGGCGGTCTGGACATTCCTGAACCGTTTGTGAATATGTATGTTTGCATATCCTTTTTTTCATATCTGTATGAATTTTATATAATCACCTACCAGTATAATACATCATCGAAGTCTAGGGTACTTTGCATCATCTCTGCAAACTGTACTTACCTGGCATTAAGAACATTTTGATTTTCTTAGATTTAAATGCATGGATTTTAGATGCCCGTGGTGGCATTTCTGAAATATGAAAAGTTTTAAACATAAGCTAGTCTTAAACTTTCCATTACAATTAAACAACTTAGGTTCAATAAAAACATAGCCTCACCAGTAAATACAGAACACACAAACAGGATTCATTATTCAAGATGCGAAGCACAAAATCAATACCAGAGACCAGCTGAATCCATGTGTCTGAGGAAATGTTGGTAGCAACCTGTTTAGCTCCTGCTTGTGACAATCCAGATTAATACAATTTTTAAAGCCAAACAGCAGAACTTTTTTGCCCACTGGTGAGAGGCTAGTGTGAGTAGTCTGGCTTAAGTCACAAGGACTACTTGTGTGCCTACTGTCTCCTGGAAGATCAGTTTCAGGGGCTTCAGACCCAAATTGACCACAGCCTATGCTCTAACCACAAGTCTGTGGGCTCGATGGGATGAGAACCCTCGTGTCCCCTGGTAAAGCTTCCTGTGCAGCAAAGACTGCAGAATTCCTGAGGTCACAGCAGGAAGGTGGTTGCTAGTGAGTGGTTAGGACCATCATATGGAATGGGAAATGTAATTTTGGGTTTTTTTTCCCTGTCTTGCTACTGAAGTGTTTCTCAGAACAGAAAATAGTCTTGCTGACCTTTACCAAAATGAGTGCTTCAGAAACAAAATTAAAGTGGATGGCTGGAGGGGGCATGGGTAGAGGGAAAAGAGAGTGTAGACAGAGGGCAATGAAGTGAAAGGCCCAAGCAGATGAGACTAGCTTCATCTTGTGGCACAGCCATGCGAGTAATCAAGAGCAGTACCTGAGTGTTGAGTTCCTTTGAGCAGAACTGGCAGGAGTTCCTGCCTTTATAGCTGAACAGTCCCTGAGCTTTATATATTTTCATTGTGTATCTGGTTGTTTACTTCTGTACCTCTTTACTGTGTTTATATTCCAAATACTGTATCAAAAGAGAGTTAGGTTTCAAATGGCAAAACTATCAGAACTTTATGAAGTCTTTTATGCTAGCAGAGAATCAAAACAAAGAATAGTGACAAGTACCTACCTTAACAGTTATTTTATAATGGTAACAAGTTTTGTGGGCATGTCTGGCTTTAATTCTTCAGTATGTCTGACTCATTTGTCTGTACCATTAGATTTGTGTGGTAAAGTATATAGTGTGCTTTGGTGGAGTATAATGTTTTTACTTTTCTCTGCTTGGAGTGTACTAAGCATAAATCAATATAGAAAAAAATTCTTCAGTTTTATGTAACGCTGTGAATTGTGGTGTAGTTTAATCCACTTGACCAGCTCATTCCACAGCTGAATCAATGATAGTTCCTTTCTTTAGTAATTTCTGCTCCAGCACTGTGTTGCTATACAACTTCAGAACAGAATAATTCTTATAGCGTGTGAAAGATTGAAAATTGGCCAAATCTCAGCCCTTTGGCTTTGCAAATTAGAAGTCACATACCTATCAGTAGAATGTTATTTGAGAAGCCATTGAGACTGCTAGGTCAGCAAATGTCTTTGTGGGTAATTCTATGTCCTTGACAAGGTAGGCTACTGAAATCTGCCTGGTTAATGGCTTCTGTTCTCTCCGCTTCATGCGCAGTGGCCTCCAGTGACCAGGCTGCAGATACAAGTGTCATGTTCTGAACTGCTTCTTATAGGAGATGGAGACATTAAATCATTTAAGAAATCCAAGGTGAAGGAAAGTGTTTGTTTTCTTTTTTCAGCATTTGCATTCTTTGGCCATCAAAGATAAACATAACAAGCCAGCAGTACGTTGAGGATTCATATCACCCTCGACCTTTCCTGGGCTTACTTGGAGCCAGCTGCTGTACAGCTGGGCAGTGACTTGTAGTATGTGTAAGGACACTTGCATACTGTCACTGCCAATAGCCACATACTGGCACGCTGACAGCAGCGTAACATTTTTATTAAAGTAGCCCAAGATTTATACCCCTTTTTGAATCATCTTCTGTAGACGTCAGAGAAATTCAGAACCGGTCTTTCTAACTCTGCCTGGTGAAGATTTTTAAGGAATTCACTTCTACTCTGGATTCTATTACAAAAAGAAGTTTTGGAAACATTGTAGTGCTGGACACTGTTCCAGAAGCGTCATGAAGGGGAGAACTCTGTATTGTGGATGACAAAATGGCAGAAGAATCAAATACGTATCTCTGTTCCTTGTAATAGATGGTCCTCTATTTTTATTATGGCTGTCTCTAGTATAGGTACAACAATCCAAGAAGTTGGATTGCAGTGCATACAAAATATTAACCAATAGAGGTCATGTATTGCTGGATCTTGTAATCACTGTTTAAGAATTTGTCATTTGAAATTTCAAAGTACTTATTGTAAAACTAATGGCATTCTGACTGCAGGGGCATTTTGGTGGTAGATGAGCTCATCTTTAACTTTGTGAGTCAGTATGTGAAAGCATAATTTAATTAAGAGGAAAACATCATTGATCTTGAAATGAAAAACACTGTGCAAACAGAACAACACAAAATAAATGTCAACTGAATGTTGTCAGGGATTAAAATAACTGTTCCTGCATCTCTATGATTTATGTTCTTTGTTCAGCATTTGAATATTCTAAAGACAGAAGAAACAGAAGCATTCTAGGGAGCTAATTCATTACTCCTTCTGCATGAAATAAGGAAATAGGAAAGAGTTTCCTCAGCGAAAAATATGTAATACATATTTTAAAGAGCTAACAATCTATTGCTGTTAATACCAATAGAAGTTGTCTTCTGTGTCAGACATTTTTGAGGAGAAACAATATCCATTTAATGGGTATCCAAACCAAAACTTGTTTTATTTTTACTGGTTTATGTATTTTGTTTTGGTTTTTGGGGGGTTTTTTTGTTTGTTTGTTTGTTTACAAAAACAGAGTTGAGATATGTACAACTGCAAAAAAGGTTTTCTTGTTACATACACCATGTGTGCCAGAGTTAAAAGGGGAAGGATCTAGCTGTTGGCTGTAGATGAACAGTTTGCAGTGAATCCTCTGCCCTATGATAGCCATTGTTGAGAAATTGTCAATTTTATCATGTTTCAGAAGAGATGGTTACTTTGATGTTACAGCAGTCCTTATAGTGGCTGTGTAGAACTGTCTCAATGGATTTTCAAGACTATGTATTCTCCTGCAAGATACAGAATTACACAGTAGAACTTTATATTAAATAATGTAGAATGGTCATGCTAAAGACCTTTTCTATATTCTTGTGTGGAGACCAGATCCAAAGGTGGCTAGATCACCTCTCAGGAAGTGAAACACCCTGGATTGATGCCCTCCATGCCAGAACATAGCACTCTGTACTTTTAGGTGAGTCTGAAATTTTAAGTAACAATGGCATCCTTTATCTTTAATAGCCTGTTTCTGATGTTATGCATTTTGCTTGTTCTGCACGATGACACTCTCCAGTGTCATTGTGTCATAGTTTCAGCTACTGCTACTGCTGAAAGGCAACCTCAAACTGAAGCTAGCCTGTACCTGCTTCTGTCAGGTAGATGTTGAAACACTTCTGGGTTGATGATTTGAATCCTAAGATTTGAACCAGATATCTAAGGTTTCCTATAAAAAAAAGTGACTGAGGCTGAGCACTACCAATACCTCCTTTGTTAGTGGTGTTTTATAAGTGTCCACAGACCTGTTTTCACAAGGTCCTGGTCTATGTGTGCATGTCAAGTGTGTTGTGGGTTTGCATATTGGATTGGGCCCCTCATGTGGCTTGTGTATTGCTCTACTTAAGTTTTGAAACCTGAAGAGACTTAAGCGGGAATTAATTTAGCTGTGAAAGGCAGATCTTGATGGGCACAGAAGCATCACTGGGAGCTTATGGAAGATTAAGGTTAGAGAGTTACCTTCAGGCTTAGGGAGCTCCCGAATAGAGCTGTTTGGAAATGTATGCATAAAGTTGTCCCAAGTCTTATTTTAGAAGCTTATATCATCTGCTTGTTATTTTATATTTTTTCATGGAAATCAACAGTCAATATGTTAAATTAAGTCAACTGTATTGAATTTAAATGCCAATGAAAGACTTCTGTCACTTCTATTGAGAGTAAGCCTGCCTCAGTCTGCTTAATGACAAGGAGTCCTATTTTCACCCTTTTCCATTGGTATCCTCTTCTTTAAAGCAATTATTTGTTACACGCTTCTATGAACTGAAGTGCAGGAAGAAAAGTCTATTAATATATAGTTGATAATTGTCTTTAGCTGTGACAGCACTTGGTGTCATTCAAGGATCCAGAGTGTGTTTGTGCATAAAATGGTACGTTAAGTAGTAGGTGATATGACAGTTTACATCAGATGCTGGAGCTGAAGAATGGCTTGTAGGTGCCCAAAGATTTCTTTGGGCCTACCCTGTATTTTCTAGTATTGCCAAACTGCTAAAGTTGGATGGATTTGGACTGCATTCAGCCTGAGAAGCAGCTAAAAAATACTTCAAAGAGGTGCCTGAAAGTGTGCAGGGGAAATCTCTGAAGCCACATGGGTTTAGGTCATCTGCTTCTCATCCTTCTGTAAGGGGCAAGGCTGAGCTCACTGTATTCCAGCTGGTAGTTGGCTGGTGGAGTCATCTCTGATGTTGCCTTAAGTACAAAGCATCTTGAGATCAGCAGATAAATTAGAATTATTGTGCCCTTCTATTTATTTCTCTTTAAATTTAGCTTCTTCTCTTAGGGGCCCTTCATTCAAAACAGTGGGGACTTCACTTGCTTCCAGTTGGTTTCTTCTGCAGCGCTGCTGGGGGGTCTTTGGCTGGGTATGTGTCTTGATACTTTTCATAGCCAAAGTGTCTTTATTGGCTTCTATTGTATGAGCATTTAAACAATGTCAATATGGAAATTGCTCCTTGGCAAAGAATATGCAGAAGGGATTTCAGATTGATGACTGCCTGTTTTGTGTTACATTTTCAGAAAGACTTGCGTAGAGCTCTATTTTAAAAAGAGTAAACAGACAGTTTACTACCATTCCTGCTTAAGTCTGTCCAATCTTTGTTGACATCAAAAAATTTATTAGCACTGTGGCATTTTCAAAGTGCTATTTCTGTGGCATAGACTCAGTAATTATCACATTTTTAGAATGTATATACACACATTTTGTTTTGGCAAATGTTTTTGCATATGTCTCAGCTCAGAAAATGGGAAACAAAAAAAGAGGATGGTGTGCTGGCTAAAGTAAGGATAGTCTTGAAATGCCTGTTTGCAATTAATCTATGATAACTCACCGTCCAAATTATTCCTCTAATAACGTACTGACCTGAATTCAGTGTTTACTTGGAGTTGACCTTAAATCACCTGAATCATTTGATTTCAGACTTCCAGCTGATCTTGAAAGAAAGATTCAGAAAGAATAACCATTGTGATTTTTAATAATTTACTAGGATTGTATTATTGTTTAATAAAATATTTTTGTGTTACACTTGTGTTTTTAGAATTAAAGATTTGGTCTAGCAGTGTACAGTAACTGGTAGTGACTCAAAAATTGCAGCCTGTGTGTGAGGGAGAGCCAATTTTTTTGTTGAATTTCCAGAGCAGAAATCCTAGTATGCTGCTCACAGAACACACATGGTGTTTCTTCACTTTTTAGTCATTAAAAAATGATGCTCCGGCCAATTAAACTCTTCCATGAACTTCTACACTGTTTGAGGTCCAACAGGCAGACCAATAATACCATAGTAATTATTAACATAGATTATTGATTCATGTTTCTTAGGCAATAAAGGCACATAATAACCTAAATAAAAGCAACTAATAAAACTACAATATACTCTGGAATTAATGGGGGATCAAGTATTAGTTGAGTGACTTCAGTTTAAATTAATCAGATATCTACCACGCGTTTTTCAAGATGTTTTTCAACTTTGAAAAATTAAATTTAGTAGCTTTGTTTCTTGTGCTACTATTGGTATGAGAAGACCTTAAAAGAAAGTTTTCTATGTAGGAATGGTTTATTGTAATAATTGGAGCAATTTTTCTGCCTGCTAACATAATAGTCTGGGGAGTGTGCGATTAAGCCAAGATGCTGTATCAGTGACTCCAAGTTTATAAAGTTTTTTTCCAGTGTATTTATGTGAAAACATAGTTGGAGTGACTAGAGGTGACATATCATTTGTTTGGCATTAGATATTCTAGTCTATTGTAATTAAATTTTGTGTAATTGTGTGTCAGAAGAATAAATAAATGGGCATTCAAAAGGTTTATAGGTAAGTTTGTAGAAGGTTATGTTTCCGGCATATTTTTATACAGTGGAATTTTTGATGCTACAGTAAATTAAGAAGTTGGAAGATTTTCATATGATATCCTATTTCACTAATACAGAATAACCTTGAGCCACAGTAGGGCAATAATTACCAAACTTAAATCAGAGACAAACTCAGCCAAACAGCTGTTTTCAGTTTGTTAGGAGATCCATTTGATTTACTCTCTTGGTCAACTTTCATTACTTTATAAGACAAAATTTCACTGGAGATTTTAACCCTGAATTCCCAATCTTGTTTGCTGCCTGCTGTAAAATTGCATGCGTGAACTGTCACTGCCACTCAACATGTGGGGGAGCTACCGTTGTGTTTTACATTGATCCCAGTTTTCATAAGTGGTTTCAAATACTAAAGGGTGTAGGTAGAATTCAGCCTGAGACGTATTTCTAGATGACCATTCTCTCCTGTGGCAGAGGAGGGGAAAATGCCCTGTGTAAGGTCAACTGTCTTGCACTTGGGTGATTTGTCGGCTGAAGTGGTGGATCACATCATTGTGAATATCTGGCACACAAATTGTTTGACACACAAATTGTCACTGTTTTTGTTGGTGGTATTTTACAAGGTCAGCACATCTCTGCTATCTCACCCTGAAGTTTCATGTACTTCCCAGGTTTTGTTGCTGTGAAGTTTGAAATTTAATGCTAGCCCCTATCCAGCACTTAACTCAATTGGACTTAACTGTATCTGTATCCAAACACTGTCCTTGTTGTGTTTTACAGGGCTACCAAAAGTCCAGTGTGATGTATTGATAATAACGGTGGTTGTCAGAAACTGTCTCAATGGCATTATGTGTTACTGAAAGGAGAATCCAGACGTAAAATTTTGGCATTTTTTTTTTCCTTGTTTTGCACAGGCTTTCCAATTGTTACTCTAGTATTGCTGATTCTCTGGCTTTTCTGTCTGTTACACTCTATGAACATTTCAGCAAATTTTGAAAAATGACTGAATTTGTGCTTGAAAGTGAAACAGCTGGCAAAATCAAGAAGTTTCTGATAAGTTTATTTACAGCATCAGTTCTGTTATTGAAGTCTGTTTTCTTTCATGGTAGTCTAGAAATCAGGCATGGGAAAAGGAAACTTAAATGTATCTCACGTCTTTGGAACTAGTTTAAAACTTGGTTTTTGTATAAAATTGTTGATTTTTTTTTTATATTTTTTTTACAGATTCACTAATAGCATTTCCTGCCCTTTCTGGTTATGTTTTTCCATTTAGAAAAGATAGTGCTATGCCTCATTACTCACATTCCTCATCGAGCACACTCAGCAATTCTGTACTCTGTCCTTTACTGTCCTACTCTGGAAAAGTCAACACCTCTGAAAAATGGGGGCTATAAATGTTGTACTTTTTGTGGTGGCTGCTTATCTGTACAGTTGTGAAACAGAAAAATAATACTGTAGTCTTTTGCATGGCTTTTTTTGTCTTCCGAACACTTTGCAATAATTAGTTACGTGTTTGCCTGCTCTTAGTAGAATTTTAGTCTCAGCTCATATACATATCACATGCAAATATTAGTTTGGGAGCTCAAAGTTATTCAAGGTAGCTGCATCACAACTTTAATCAATAGAGTTTAGTTGTATAGGAGATATGAGCCTGTTCCGACTGACCGACAGCCAATTCACCCTGTCTTCAGTGGTACTGAATATAGAAGCACTGCTCTGTTGTCCCAAGGAGGGGAGAAACATTTTGGAGCAAAACTAAGAAGCCCAGAATGGGGAAAGGCAGGCGGGGAGCTGATCTCAGTGAACAGAGATTTACAATGTAGCTGTCTTGGACCCAGGGTTTCACCAAGGAGAGGTGTTCATTTCCATCACATCCACTGTTTACCAGGCTTTGGGTGGTTCTGTCTTGTTTTCTCAAAGCTGTTGCGTGTGTTGTGCTATGCTTATGCTGTGTAGTTAAGGAGAGGCTGAACAAAAGACTGAAAGGCTTGCGCTAAAAGTATCACAAATGGATATGCCAGGAGATCTCTTTTGCTTTTGAGGAAGGTTAATGTCCTCCAAAGCCAAGAACTTCTTCTTTCTGAAGGATTGTTTCTAGGAAAGAATCTTTATAGTGAGCTCGTCCATTTAGTAAGGCTTTTGTGGAAAGTCTTCATCCTATGTTAATACTGTTGTGTGTTATTGATGCTATTGCTCATATGTTACATATGAATACTCAAAAGAGAAATTGAGTAGTTAAAAAATTGTGGCATCCAATATCACCATTATGGTAAATCCCTGTTCACTATCAAATGACAGAAACAACATATATGGCCTGAAGGTGTGCAACGTATTTATGAGCATTCTGACAATGCTGTCCAAGACATTTTCCTGTCAGTTTGTTTTTATGAAGACCAGTTCTTTCAAACATCACTCAAGCAAATTTTACATGTTGATGTTTAAGCAAAAGAGAAATAAAGATAAGCTACTGAAAATGGGTATCTTATCTTTCTTTATGCAGTCAACCTAGATAAAAATGACCTTTTCACTAAAATCAAAGGAAATGGGCTGTTGATCCATCAGGTCTAAAACCCCATAATCCCTCTGAGTGTAAAATAGCTTTCAATAGGAAGAGCCTTGAGCTGGTTAGTGAAGAGAGCAGCTGTCCTTCTCTGACTCTCTGGAACTTTTTGTGCACACGTACAGACAGGATGATGTGATACAGGGACTCCTTTCTTTCAACTGCTTTTGTGTAATTGCCCTGTATCAGGCAAGGTTGTGAGGTTTCTTGAGTGCTTTTATTTTTCCAATTACATGATGAACTGCAGAAAATAGCCATCCGACTTTAATTCCTTACCTCTTTTTAAGTACATTAGGTGGAAAGACAGTGTGATCTTTGCCTAGTGGTTATTCTTGGGCTCCCCTGAAGCCTAAGACTGTTCCATATCCCCCAGCTAACTGCTGCATGGCAAGAGGAAGCATAAACTTTTTTTTTTTTTTGACTCATGATGTGAAGTCCCTTTCCATTCTTTCTGCCTGCAGTTCATCACTCTGCAGTTGCCTCGGCCAGGATCTGAGGGTTCTTTCTTTGCTTTCTCAGTTTCCCATATGTGATCTTTCATAGTGCAAACAACCCCCAAAACAAACAAACAAAAAAAACCTCGTCCTGTTTTTACTTAGCCAAGATACCTGTGTTCTAGAGTTTCTATCTTTGCCTAGAGCCAGGAAGGAAAAAAGCCAGTATACTTCAGAACCCAGGGGGGGCTAAAGAGGAAATTTTCAAGAAAGTGGCCTTTGCTTTTGGTATTTTTTTTTTCTAGGAAAAGTCATAAAACATTTGATCTGATACTAGAAGACTCACAGAAATCTCCTTTTCAGAAAGATGTGATCACACTCCACTAAGGTTAGAGAATAAAGAATTACTCAAAGTTTCACTGACATTATCTATGTAAGAAACAGTTATATATTATTTCTGTATTTTTTTCACTTACAGAGAAGTTATTCATGCATCCTTTCATCCCTGGCAAAAAAAACCCTATGCCTCTTTAGTCAACATACTGCAGAATCTCACTTTATCAATGAGACAGGTGCAGACTTCACCAGTTGCTCACCTTACTTAAGGTGATGGATCAAATGCTGTCTGGAGTGTAAAAAATAAAAACAAAACAAAACAATTGAAGTAGAAAAGTTGGAGAGTGAGCGTTTTTGTGGGAGCATCCACCATGGTGACTGAGCATTCTCTTGGCTCTCAGACCTAGAGTAGAAAAGAAGACAAACATTTCTGTTGTCACAGCTGAGCTGATAGCAAGTTGTTTAGTTAGTGGAGGTGTAATTAGTCTGTTTCTTAGTGACAAGTCCATTGCAGAGCTACTTTATGATTCTCAGGAGCTACGGTAATTTTGTCTCTTTAGCAATGATACTTACATTTTGTGAAAATTAGAGGCCATACTCAAAACTAAACTTAGACATTTGAGAATGGATGGAGAGGGAGAATAGAAAACACCAGTGTATCCTCATTTAAACTGCTTAATCATGCCCATGTAAAGATGGAAATTCCTGGGGACATTGTTAAATAGTTAGTGAATATACAGGAAAATTACAAATTGAGTCCATGCACTAGTTTCCACATTCTATGAAAAGGAACTGAACTATGACTCAGAGCGGATCCATTTCAGTGAAGGAGCTCTGTTCTTCTGAACAGTAAATACCAAGAAACACTCACTGAACTTCTACTTGACTGGTAGGAAATGGCAGTTGTTGACATTGCAGAACTTTAGCTTTTTAGCTCTTACGAATACATGCACGTTTCTTATGAGGCTGTAGATGCATAGAGGGTAATGGCACTTGGTTAAAATCCTTTCTGTGATTATGATAAGAAAAGACCTGCAAAAATATTCTGAATATCATTTGATGTTGCACTGCAGTCTTTGAAGCAAGAATAAGGGAACTGGTGAAAGTTTCCCTGTGTCACACATTTGATGGCAAATGATAGACTGCACAACAGAATGTTGGTTTGCTGTGTATTCTGTAGAGTGAAATAAGTTTTATAGTGCATATTTTGCCACTTCTGAGGAACAGGTTTTTCATGCTGCTCTGCATAGTAATGCACTTTTGGTACAATTCAGTCACCTACTGGACAAGTCTGATGTGGGATCTTGTAGCTGCTGTTGTTTGATATGTACATATATGTATATATATACACACACACACACTTTGGGTACTTCAAATTTTCCTGTTCATTAAATCCTGCTTTTTTAGAGTGTTCCCATTGATACTGTTCATTCCACCTTTCCTGTCTGACATAAATTTAATTGTATAATTTTACTATTACTGTTGCATAATACGAAGCCAACAAAACCAATAATAATTAACCAGGTGCTCTTCTGTGTATTGCTTAGAGCTGAATACATAAAAATACACTTCACTGAATAGACTGTGAACCAATCAATGCCCTGTTCATTTGACAGGAATGCCCGCACACAATTTATTTTATGACCATGGAGCAAAAAATCAGAGAGGGAGAAAGGCCACAAAAGGAGAATAAATACAGATGGCTGATAGGGAGGGAGAAGAATTAAACTTCATGTGAATGATGTTCTAATGATGATTGCTGATCCCTTTACTTCAGTGTGCCTCATGCTTTATGAAGCAAATGATGGTATTCAGAGAAGTCTTGGGCTTAAGAGTCAATTATATCAAATCCTAAGTAATAGCACTTGGAATGAACAAAAGATAGTCAAAAGGCAGTACAAGAAATATTTAGCTTTCACTGGCTAAAAACCATGATAAAGTTCTTAGGGATCCCCATTAATTCCCATCTGGAAAAAGTCTGCAGTGAAAAAGCAAAACCATTGAACAAAATGGGGCAAGTTAACAATATCATAGATAGTTTTAATAGCACAAATCAAAATTAAAAAAAAAAAAAGACCAAACCAAATTTGAAAAAAAACCAAAACAAACCCTATTCTAAACAGTAAATGAGAGTTTCATTAACAAAATATATAACTATATGTCAGAAAATTCTGATATCTACTACAGATTTACAGGCTGCTGGGAAAAAAACCAACAAATAAACCCACAATTCTTTGTAATTTACCTGTCAGTGGAAATGTATGGAAAAGTACTGTATGGAAAGTATAAAATGAAATTGCCTTTATTCAGCAGCAATGTCCTAAAACACTTAACTGTTTATGAAGGCTTTAAAAATCTCAGAATAAGTTAAAGTTAAATTAGTGATATGTTTGTTTCTTCTGCTTTAAATAGTTCTGTCTGCTCACGAATGCAAAATTCTCTATTTTTTCCCCACTTCAATATGGTAAAAGTCTGTTTGAGTTGCATGTTGGAGGACTAAACCTTCTACTGTCAGTTGGAGGATAGGTGAGGGTGAAGCTTTTTTTATATGTGAAAATTTTGCACACTAACCAAAACAAGCAAAACAATAGCTTTTCATAGATTTAGTACACTATTTTTAGAACCTTTAACAGAAGAACTGGATAAGTGTTATGGTTGGTAGAAGACTTCCAGTAAATATAGCAAGCTCCCTCTAAAGAAAGTAAAGACTAAAAACTCTAAAGAAGGTTTAACATCTTCACATTGAACATGGTACAGCTATAATTGTCTTTAAGATAAAAGAAGGTAGTTTTCAAGGAGTATGATTTCTTCCTGAAGCATACGTAATTTATTGTGCCACCATTTCAGTAAGATCTACTAGGCAAGTATTGTTATGAGTTGCTTTTTAGTAAGTCAAAGGTCTTTTCTTCTAGGACTTCTACTGCTTTAAGAGTCACTTTCTTTTTCTCCATAGTATTCAACTCGAATTTCTTTTTTTGTAGGCTAGCAGATTTCTCAAATTTCTTCACAAATAATCAGCAAATGTAATAGATTATGGATTTTAATTGAATAAAATGGCAATTCCAGTTGATAAGTCTTGTACAAAGTATATTAATCATTGATTGCAAATTGAAATGATATATTTATACACGTGTAAAAGTCTGTGCACATATGTAGTAGACAAGGTAGATAGACTAGCCAATAAAGAAATAGATGACCTCAAGAAATGTCTGATTTAACAAATGTATATCTTTAAATTGCAAATCTAATTATTTGCCTTAGATTTGCACTGCTTGAGAACTTAATGCAAGACTATGTTAAATAAACTTATTATTTCCGTTTCTCATTTAACCTGTGGGTTATGGTATGACCAATCTGTTTTATATCCTCAATCAACAGATGATTGTATTTGGTAATAATTTATCAAGAATAAAAATCTGTTTTTGAAACTAATCACCTCATGTTAGGTCTGCCCTTTTTCAAAACCACCATCTGATATTCATTTTGTCTGCAAGACAAACATGCTGATGAAAATGCATCTACCACAAGATATAGTGAGTGGAATGAAGCAGTTCTACTCTTTGTATATATTTAGAATATTTTTTTTTCTCAACAGATGGACCAAATTTTAGTATTAAAGAAAAAAATCAATTTTACATAGTACATAAACAATTTTGAACAAGTACATTTTGCATTTCTGATTAGTTTGTAGCAAACATCCCATGGAATTTGAGGTCAACTTGGGCCATATCAGAGAGAAAAGATTTAAAAGGCTACTTTAAATGCTTTCTGTGTTTGACATGAGAAAACTATGTCTGGAAGTCAGAGAGTTCTGAGCAAGCCTTTGAATTTGGCCCACTGAGTTAAATGCTGGGGTTTTCTTTTGGATGTTCTCCATGTTCTCAGAAGTGGTTGTTCTTTGAAAAGAGATTGAAAGCACGGATGCAGTCATGCACTAAATGACTTCTGTACCATGAAGCCCCTCTCTGCTTAGACTTCTGGCCATTGCCTAACCTGATGTGTTCTTCTTTTAGGCTGTCAGCTGAGTCTTGAAATTATTTCTTGGGTCTTTCCTGATCAAAGCTTCCCGTAATGCTAAAATATAGGCTTGATCAAGCCAGCATGCAAGCCATATGCATGGAGTGTATGGAATACGGAGCACTTACACTAGTATACTCTGTGTACAGTAGTTCTGTGACATTAACTTCCATCCCAGGAGGTCTAAACTAAGAACACCAAGCTCATTTTAATTTGCAGTGCCAACTAGATTTAGACTTTTTGACCCTACTGAAATTCTACCCCGATTTTTATAGTACAACAAACTTATTAAATTTTAAAGTAAATCTCAAAAGAGGCAATAAACCATTACAAAGTCGTGAAATTATTTTTTTATTTTATAATTTTTAAGAACTGCACGTACTGCAGCTGGATTTCTTCCAGTGTTCACTCTTCCCCAACTGCTTTATTAAAACAAATCCAAACAGTTTCCCAAGGAAGTTGTAAATTGTTATCAAAATTAGGAAGTCAGGAATTCTACAATGTCAATTTTGTATGACAGAGTATTTTTTATACTGTCTTTTAACAGTGAGTTATTCAATGTAGTGATTTGAGATCACTGCAATAACCAATATTTACAATTCCAAGTAATATATTCTGGAGTTGATATTTTACCTATAGATGAACTGTTCTTATTCTACACATTCTGCCTTTTTTTTTTTTTTTGTTATGTTTGTTTTTTAGTTTGTTTTGGGGTGGGTTTTTTTACAAACTTCAACTAGGGACTTTCCATTCCCCTATAACTCACCCCATTCATCCACCCTAATTTCACCAGTGTGTTGGCCACCATGACAACAGGGATTTTATCTGACAAAAAGTTAAAAAGCTTTGGAAAACAAAGAGGGTAAAAAATGAAATACAGCTGTTTTGCACGCAAATATAAACCAGAAGGCCTCAAATCCTTTCTACTGATTGGCTGGATTACTTGAAATGTGGCTCATTGTTTCATAATAATCAGCAGTTATTTTTCCCTATTAAAATGTACACTGGCAAAGTATTGGAAACAGCTTTCCCAATCCATTTCTATAAGGAACTGGGAATATAAAACATCCCTATAACTTTTACTGCTTATATGTTAAGGGACTCAGCAAAATAAAACTGCATAGATTCAAAATTCATTTTATATATACATGCATATTAAAAATGGGTTTATGTACTATTTTTCAATACTGAGGAATACAAGGGTCTCTTATGAACTAGCGGTTTTGGTTACTGGTGGTGCAGTGAATAGGCAGAAGTGGCATCTGCTGTAAGTTCAGTTGTAGCTCTCACACATCTCTAGATGTATTTAGATCCTATTTTATTGAGAAAGGAAACGTTGGCTAGGACTCTGGAGTTATACCCAAGCTTTAAAGAAAAATGATGGGAGATCAATTTCCAGTTGGACACTAACCAAAGATAGGTAGAGATTTACAGCTCCTTTATATATCACATCACAGCAGGCTGAAGTCTGGCATTGAAGTCCTCATGCCCAGTATGGTTTTAATTTTTTTAGCTGTGTAAAGTAGTTCACCTATACTTAATCATAGTGAAATAAAATACTTAAGGTGTTGTTTTCATGTTAATTTCAAATAATATTACTGTAGTATCAGAGTATCTAGAGAAATGGAATACAGCTACAGTATAAAAGAAGACAAAGCAGTAACAAGCAAGTCAAGACAAATTCTGACCCGCCATGCAGCAAGCAAGGTGTGAATCTACTTCCCTAGCCAGAAGGAAGATACGTAGTTTGTAATAAATATTCAAATTCACACACAACTGAATTACACAAATTATTTAGAAAAGGCAGCTCATTTTGTGTTCTGTACTGAGGTCCCTTGGGTATGGGTGTAGGCAAGGAAGCACTGAGCTCCTGCAATTCTCATTTCTTGGATGTCCTCCAGACTGGAACGCAGTGGAAGATTGGCAGCCTGAGCAGTAGTGTCTTTATCAGTGTAAGTAAACTGCTTTTGCTTCTGTTATAGATTTTGGGTTTTCTGTAGTTTTTTTGAGAATGCACTTTAACTATGAGTTGAAAAGTTAGTTAATACTAATTTTTCCAAATCCTGATATTATTCTATTTTTTCCTTTTTTTTAAAGCAGCACAGAAGTCTTTCATTTCTGCAAGTGTGTTCCTACTCAGATGAGAATTCAAGGACTGAGGTGATCATTCTGAGAAAGAAGTAATAACTTAGATTTCTTTCAAAATTTAAATACTTGACAGTGTGGAGAAGTCCAACTCTTCAGCTTGTCAGGAGCACGACAAGAGCTGACTGACCTGTTGAACTAGATTATTGTGTGATAGTCTAACTCATGAGCATGAGAGTCGCTTAGTACGTAAGGACTTGAAAACTTATCTTCATTGTAATGTAGTCTAATGGTCTACCTTCTTCTGGAAGAATTAACAATTAAAATCCTAGTAACACCTCTGTTGTACCTTAATGCAGTGAGTTTTTATGGTGAACAGTAGATTAGTAGGTTAAAACAAGCACTTTAAAGTTGAGTAATATGCCATGTATTTTGGTATATTTTATCTTCTAAATATTCTCAAAGTATCATGAGCAAATAAATATTTTACCTCCTTACGTGCCTTTCTATACATATAGGATAGTAATAAATGGAGAGCTGTGCATGTCTGTTGGAGAAAGTCTCATCTGCTGTGCTGTCACTGGAATTCGCTAGGGGATCTTTTAATAGAGCTGAGAAGAGAGAAGCAGGGGACAGACCTTTTGAAACGTGCCCTCTCCACCACCTTTTTTTGTTTCAGTGTAATATTTTGTGTGTGGGTTCCACTTTCTCTCCTGCTTCTTTCCTTGAGACCTGGTAAAGAAAAATGGGACATTGATGGAAGGAGAGGAGAAAAATTAAAAAAATCTCATGACTCAAAATTTTTCTGCTCACTCTGAAAGAAAAAATTCGTGTTGAGAAAATCGTTCTGCATAAAGGTCACAGTTTTCTTGCTGTTGCAGACTGGGTCTTCAATGTGCTTCTATTCCTAAGAAGTTTCTCAAATGAATATTTGCTTCAAAACCATTAGATTAAAATGAGTTCTCATATTTTCCAGATTTTTATTTTGGAGGTCACACTTTTGATTAATCCTTCATATTGTACTGTGATAATGGCATTAATTATAATACAAGTTTATATATGTGTGCCTACATTAACAAATATTATTCCACATAAGTATTATTTGTATCTAGAAATACTAATATGGATGGCATATTCATTTTCCAAACCATTTTTTGAGAAACATAAGTTTATTTTTTATTTTTCTGAATTATAGCACTGAATTTATAATTAAATACCATTTTGAAGTCCCTCAGATGAATCCTTAATTGCCTGTCAAGAATATCGATGCTTTTCCTTTTCAATATCCCTCTACCTATCCTTCTTTTTTTTTAAAGCGATGATTAAAAAGAATGTGATGTCTTTTAACATGCAGTTTGGCTTCATACTAACTATATTTTTGTTTATTCAGAATAATATATGCATATTTATTTCATAACTGTAATACCCACTTTTTAGATGGTAACTAGATTGCAGACAGTATGTTTCTCAGTCTCAGAGAAGTAACAATTCAGTTTTGATGAACAAGAAAAAAATTAGGTGGCAACAGTAGCCATTGTATCTCCTTGCCTTTCAAGTTTCTTACAGTGAGAGCAGAGTTCTGAGAAATTTTATATCTAAAAGCTTTAGTCATACTTCTTTGGGGATGAATGTTCCTAGAGCGGCAGACCTGTATTCATTTCTAGTTATCATCAGAAGTAAAAATATATATTAAAAAAAGAATATGTATGTGATACCTTTGTATATATGTATGCATGATTCTTGTTAATGAAGTACTGACTTCACGTGCACTTTGTTTTAAAAAATAGAAAATTAACCCAAAACACCAACAATGAATGTTTTTGGTGGTTATGTTTGCTTTAGCTCCGCTGCTTCTTATCTGACTCTCTTGATGAGATTAACGTAACCTTACATTCAGTGGCCAATTTCACATTTTGAAGTTTTCACACATGGTTCGAATTTCTGGAGGGCTCCTTAATTTTAGCCTTGTATAAATTCAGTGTCTAGTCTAAGCTAGTTACCTCGGCTTCCTATATTAATAAAGTGCACAGTGAGAGGCATCTTGTCCAAAACTGTCTGAGATTGGTATCTAAAGTGGGGACAAATGTTCTTCTATTGAGGTTTTATCTTGCCTGGATGAGTGGGAAATTGTTTCCTTAGACTAGATGCCTGACTTTTTGCCTAAGGCGGTAGGTGAGATAAATTTCACCCCATGTGATAAATAACATAGGTTTAAAGCTTCCTCAGTGCATGGAAAATAGGCTAGTGATTTTGGAGAGTACTTAGGTAGCCCCACCAGCTCTGGTAGGCCTACTCATTCTTTTAAAGCTAAACATGTGAATAGCCCATGCAAGACAGACCCAAAACAGTAAATGAAAACAGTAAGTTGACTTCTGTTTACTACAGAGTAATTTTAGAGCACTTTACTCTGTACTCATTCAGCTCTTGAAATATCATGTGTGATTTATTCCTTAGTATTGCTCCATGTACATCTTAAAAGCAATGCGCAGAATGAGCAGCTAGTGATTCTCAATTTTAATTCTAGCTTAGACTCTGACAGTTCAGCGTTAAGTACTTTTTATTACTACTTTGCAGTTTAACCTTCTGTCAATAGTTTGGCCTGTAATTCAAACAAGCCCGTATTCTAGGACTAAGAATGGGTACAAAGGCAGTTACCGTGGTTCAGCTGATGTGTGTTATCTAGTTGAATTCAGATAACTGGACTGCATGTTTGGGCCCTTTTTTATTTCTCGAAGAAAGTCATATAGCATCTCTGGTTCTGCCTTGCTTAGAGCCAAAAGAAATAGAGGTAGAGACTGAAGCAGACTAGAAATTATAATCTTGGCAGTGCACAGAAATTCATCTATTTAAGTACAAGCATGCTATGTAACAGTTGCTCCCAACATAATTTGAGGCAGATGCCCTCAGTCTGTCCCTCTCAAAACTCAGTTTACAGATCCTCTCACTATTTCCAGCTGTAGGAGAGGCAAGAAACAGTCTGTAGGCTTCAGTATTCCCCTTTTCCATAGAAATGTAGGTGAAAATCTCATTTACCTCTGGGAAACAGTCTATTTAGCCTATTTTTGCTGTGTATTAACTCCAGCTTGTGAGAAACTATATGTTCTGTTACTTTACTTTTAATATTAGATTTTGAATTTGTAGTGTTCTGAATCCAAATATGCCTGTCTCTGTAATCCTGCTGGGAGGGTGGGAAACTGATTGCATCTCAGATAAATTGGCTCAGTAGGAAATATTCCTCCCTTATCCTCCAAAAACATGCAACTGTTTAGTACCAGCACATTCTCAAAAATTAGATCACAGTCCACAGTATCATGCAGAGAGAGTGAGGCATCTGAAATGATGTGAAGCTTGAATGGCATGGGAAAACATTTGAGTTTTTTAGTGTGAGCCTGTAGCAGCTGGGCAGCTGTTTTCTTCCTTGGTCACTGCAGTGGAAGAAAACCTCGAGGAAAAACAGGTAGAAAAGGGTCAGACCTGTTGAGATGGAGGGCATGTGGACATTTTTAACAGTGAATTGAAAATAGGGTGTACCTACTTACATCGACTTGGTGCTGAGTATGTCTTTTTGCATAATTTTACTAGGATTCAGAAATTCTAGTGTGACTGCGAGGTCACTACTTAACTAGCAACTGGGGTGGACATTCAGAATACCTTCAGCTCTCATTAAAATTAATTGGAATTGAGAGTTCTCAACATCTGGCGTCTTTGGGCCCATCCTTAGCACCTTTGTGAAAGGCCATTATAAATTACATTTTTCAGTAGATGTATATGAAGTTAAATGAGAGTGTATAACATTGAGGATATGTTGTATTTAGTGCCTGAAAAGGGAATTAATCATTAGGCTTCTTTACATCATCGGTTTCTTCATGTGTATGTTTACTTTTTCAGTTATCCCTTTTTAATATGCTTTGGCAATTATTGCATTAGCAGAGAAATATTCATGCTGAGACTAAATCTAAAGAAAATATGACTTTATACTGAACCCCAGTAATGATTCCCCATGTGAAAGGAGAAGCTGTTATAAGACTGAGCTGTAAGCAAGTTGGAAAGTGTGACATGTTGGCTGTGTGTCTCAACTAAATGAATACACTGGCAGTTGAGGAAAGGATGTGCTTTTAGCTGAGAAACAATTGGACAGAAAAGAGGACCGCTATGCCAAGGTGAATGAAAAGCCACTAGAGAAAACGCACTGTGGCAGTTTCTTTTGAAGTGAATTTCTAGATCTTTGGAAGGAGCTCGTCAAGGCTAGACCAAAAGTTCTCTTTAATTATTTAACTGCCAGAAGTTGAACTGCAGCACACATTTACCTCAGGAACAGACTGAGATTCAGGAATAGACTCAGAATAAAGTAGCCGTGTGCTGTTTATGGTTATTTTGTGTGGCACTGTTACCACTAAATACTGTCTCTCTCCCTCTTCCTTTGAGGCACAGCTTCTAGCAAGTCCTGCCGTTGGACTCGCAGCGTTCTCATGCGCTTCAGCTGGAACCAGGCGTCAACAGCTCTGCGTGGCTGCGACTTCAAGTTAGGGGCTGACAGAAAAACAGCATCTCAGCCTTAGCCGAACAGGAGAATGTCTAGAACACCTACCTGATGCCTTCAAGTTAAGAATGACAATACTTAAAAATTAGGTGTCTAAGTATCACAAGAACATAGATTTGTGAGAGTTAAGCAACCAGACAGTCAATGGAGAGAATCAGGTGTATCTGAAGGGAGAATCAGTACAAACCAGCACAATTTTCTGGGGGGATTCTTGATCTTTTCAGGTGAGATGTGTGGTTTAGAGTTGCACAGTGAGTATTTCATCCAGCTGGGATTCAAACTGAGAATGTCTCTCCAGAGAGCAGGACACAGCTGTGCTCTTTGTTGTGTAATTGCTATTGACAAGTACAAAAAGTAGGAGATGTGGTTTGAATTGTCTCCAGCCTGAAGAGATTGATCCCCAGCATTCCCATGTGCTGGATGAGTCCCTTACTGCTGTGTCCCAGAGACCAGCTGTACCAGCAGTGGGTTTTTCACGCTTGCTGCTCGGGGTGGGGTGTTGTGTTGCTGGGAACGCAAGAAGGCAAACAAACATGAGCAAGCCTGAGTTGTTAAAGTAATGGAAGAAGGGGATCCAACTCATTTCTCTCTTTATCTAATGAGCATTTAATGCAAAATTCCAAACTGGGCTAAAGTAAAAAAAAAAAATAATAATAATAAAAAAAATATATATATATATATAAAAAATAAAATTAAAAAGAAATAACAATCAGAAATAAGTTTCCAGATCTTGCAGTCTCAAAAGTGATACAATAGCGGGCCAGTATATCCTCTGTGAAATGATAAAGGGAAAACTACACTAGGTGAATATTTATTAGCAAGAATATGGGAAACAGTTCCACGTGAATAAGGCACCTAGACATTGACCATTTCCTGCTTCATCTCACTGTTTAGGCTGTGGTGCTTGCTGCAAAATGGATTAGAGCTGTTTTTAAAAAAAATCGACTACTGGCAGCAGCGTCTAGCTCTACGGTAGAGTCCAAAGGCGATTGTCCCGATGGCTTCTAACTTCCTCTGGGGTCTGTAACGTGATTACATTGCTGTGGGGCTGGCTAGACTGCTCTTCCTCTGGGAGCAGTTTAACCTTTAATTTGGAGGAATTTGCACTGTTACATATCTGTGTACAAAGGTAATATACTGTGGTTTGTGCTTTGGATATGCGTTGTCTATTTCCACATACACTTTAAATTGAATCTGTGTTATGCGAAATCAACATATTGCCTTCAAAGACCACCTACTATCAGGATCCTGACATCATGTTTTTCTTGAGAATCAGTGAGGTAAATTGTACAGATCATGTTTTCCAGTCTTCACTATTCTTATAGCAAGCGGTTTGCTAATCAGACAGAGCAATAATAGTTGAAACACTGTTCTTTTTAATATAAAAATGTTCACGTTTTACATATGTTTTATCCATTCTTTTATTTTACGTGTACAGTTGGGACTTTCGTAATGTTCTCAATCCCCACTGGCCTTATTGACTTTGCAATGATTTAAAGATTTTAAGGATTTTAATTCTCCTAGTCCTTTCCCTCTCCGCTCTTAACATTTCTACCTTTAGATTTTATTGGCCTCAGGAAAAATTAATAAGCAGTAGCTATTTTTAATAAATCTTTGTTTTATTTCCATTGCATCTATCCTCTGCAGTATGAAGAACGTTTTTAGGATAAATACTGTGTTTTATATTTTGCTTTCCTACAGCTATTGGTATTAACTGTCAAAATTCTCTAAGTATTAACATATGTCATGAAAATAGAGTTCTTAATCAACTGTTTTACTAATTACTTAGCAATGATGTCATCATAATCAGAATACAGAGCTGTAATGTGCTTTAGGTTGCATTTGCTTTCTGGCTTTGTATTGATTATATCCACCAAAACTTTTTTAAAAACTTATTCCATACAATTTTATGATCTTTTGTATTTTTCAAAGCCTTATCTTTGGAAAAGGAGTCAGATTTATTTTATATATCCACGTAATCTTTACATTTGAATTCAAATTTATAAATTTCATTAATAATTTATCCTAATTCAAAGGTATCATTTAAATTGTTTAAGGAGATGGAATGAATTTCCAATTATAGTATCTGTTTCATAGACATAGTAGCTACCTTTTCATAAGACAAAGGAAATCTAAATAGATGAGTAAATGGAATTTTGAGATGTTTTACTTAGTGTACATATTCATAGGAAATTTCAAGATGTTTTATCCTGATTAGTGTACGTATTCATATGAGTTTTTTGTCTTGTAGATTCAGTTTGTTGTTAATATTATTGCTACTACAGTTATTACAAGAATAATACAGCCATGGAAGTGCTAAGGGACCTCTGGAAGTCATCTGGTCCAGCTTAAAATGGGTCAAAGTTAGATCAGACTGTTCAGGCCACGTCCAGTCAAGTTGTCACATCTCTGGGGGGGAGAAGATTCCACTGCCCATCTGGGCAGCCTAATCTAGTGTTTGACAGCCTTAGCTATGAAAAAAATATTCTTAGCCCTGTGGCAGCTCTATTGGGCTCAAATCAAGAGTCAAGACTATTTGGGGTTAGTATTGTACTTCAAAAATGTAAAAGGTGTTTTAAATTGTCCAAATAGCTGATTGACAGAAGAATGAACAACTAAGAAAATAATCTTCCGTACCAGAATGCTAGACTGATGTCTTCTCTGCTGGAGCATCTACCTTCTTAAACAGCTGAACACTTGAATTCAGCAGCACTCCTCATGTCATTATGTTGCACATATGAGCTGTTTGCGGGACTTGATATTATTGGGTAGATATGAAGTAGGAAACACCGCTATAAAAATTTCTTACTAATAATGTATAATGTATGGACCAGAGCTGATTAAAGCTGGGGTGTACCTACTCCACGGACAGACTTATTTGTTTATACAGGAGACTGCAATGATGCCAGAGAGTATTTTGTGAGCCAAAACATTTATACGTGTCATTGTTCATATTATCTAGGAAATTTTCTGGAATCTCCATTAAGAGACAATCTGTGCCATCCGGATTATTATTGGTGGCAGTGAGAAGTTTGCTATCATTGACAAGCCCTAATAAAGCTAGAGATTAAGAATGTCTTTCTCTTGCAATGTAAAGGACTATGTGGATTATATGTTTGGTATAATTTACAGTAGTTTTCCCCTGAATGTTGTTATATTGTAGTCTCATAGTAGGTTCTTTGGTTTTTTCCTGTGTTTGAATTAAAATCTCCTCTGTGCAACTAGACTGTTTCTTTGTATTCATTCTTAAGAATGTAGCAGTCGGTGCATTGGGATATTGGAAATTCTGAATCTTTCAATGCTTTTCAAAATTTGAACTGCTCATCATAGCTGCAACTATTAGAATATTTTTTTTTTTACTTGATACCACACTGATGTTAAACCTCATTGGGGAAAGGGCTGGATTTTGGAGTTGTACCATTTCTACAGGTAGAAGTTCAAAATTCAGTTCAAAATTGGTTTTGTTTAGCTTGTAGTTCAGATGGATGTAGTTTATTTTAGGGGAATATTTTGTGGAGCGGTAGAAGAAAAGGAAAAGGAGAGACATTTCACTGTCATATTTGGAGGTTTGAGGCTTGCTTTTTTGTTTTTTTGGGGGGTTTTTTTTTTGTTTTTTTTTTTTTTTTTTTTTTTTTTTTTCCCAGTGGCAGCTGTTTGAAGCTGCTCAGGAGTTTGGAATGTTAGAGTAACTCCCAGGGAGCTGGATTAGTGAGCAGGTGATGCAGTCATGAGTATCACATACCTCTCCAATTTTTCACATGGATATTACCCCCATGTATATGGGGTGTGAGTGTGTGCTATATACATATATCTTCCAGAAACTCCAGGCAGCTGTATTTTTGTTGATAATGTATGTGAAACAACATCACAGACAGGTGGTGGGAAAAATAGTGCATTTTATGAATTTATGAAATGCTGTATGAGTATCCCTTTACATTTTAACTATGACAACATTAAGTCTGAAATTACTTCTTTTTTTTCCTGTAAAATTATCCTTTCTACTAACAATGAACATTTTCACTTTAAAAAGTAGACAACAGAATTTTTTGTCATAACATTATGACAAAAAAGTATTATAGTCTGCAAGTTAATAAAGGGCAGCCATGTGATGTACGTCATTTAGTTCTAGTTTTGTCCCAGATGTCCTGGGTCTAGAAATTAAAGATAGGTTTCCTACACACCAGCGCAGGCTGTCACTGCTAAGTGTTTCCAGACTTGCTGCGTGTGTGTGCTTTAAACCCATGTACACATAGCATGTCTCATGCAGGGGGGATAATACAATTGTAATTCTAGCATCATGGTCTGTAACAATAATTCTTACAGCCTGACTGATAAGTTTTAATAGGGGGATTTTGTCCAATTTTGTTTTCATGAAATGTTCGGGTTTGGTACTTTTTACTTCCTCCTTTTTATATTGATTAAATAGTCCCATAACTTCTAAGCAATCTTTACTGGTAAAAAAACTTGAAACTTGAAAGAAGTACTGAGTTCTTGTCTTTGATGGGCACAATCTGGATGTGGCCTGGGCAGGAGGAGAGGGTGGACTGTAGGTGAACCAGCTGACGTTCTGCGGACCAAAAATCCCTGAGGGAAGGCTGAGGATGACCTGCCACAGAGATCACTGCTGTCCCCTTATGCTTGAGCACAGTGTCTCCCAGACAGGGACCGGCGTGCGGGTGAGAGTGCGAGGTGGGTCTCCCGCCCTCTGACGCACCATTTCGGGGAAACAGCAAGTGTTTAGCTGGCACGTCCAGTCTTTTTATTCTTACACTGTTAAGTGTTATAAAAAGGTTTCTCCTCCTGTTCATGGACCTCATGAAGTCAAAGGGAATCTTTCAGTTGTCTTTGTCATGCATTGCAGGAGGCCTTATGAGGAGAGTGAAGCTGTGGTATTTCTGCAACATAGGACAGCAGTTTTTCTGTGGCTGTGTTTCTGCTGCAATCTGTCTCGCAGGAAAGAGGCTACTGTATGAAAACCAACCAGCATGAGGCTACTGAAGGAATGCTGTGTTTTTATAGCCGTGTACATGTTGGAAGGACATCTCTAAGAAGACTCAGTTAGAAAAGACTACTTTGGACCTGGGAAGAACTTTCTAGGGTTCAACAGGAGCTTTAAGTGTTCATGATCCAAACTATGCCATTCAAGTGCCCGTAAAAAAGGGACATAGACTTATTGCTGCAGGACTTTTTATATTTCACATTCTTAAACTGGGATAGGGAAAGAGTTTCAATGGATGCTTGCTCAGCACCATTCTGAAAATGTAGCTGTTACCATATGGTATATTAGGTTATGAGCCTAGAAACTGTGGTGTCCAAAGTCACAAATCAGTTTTGAAAAGATAATTTGCATCAATAAAATGAATTCCAACCAGAAAGTATTGCATGGTATACAGATTGTGTAAAGGTATTGTAATACAACTCTGTTCCTGCCTTTAAGAGCAATGCAGGATTCTGAAACAAAGTATCATGCATTTAAAAGTTTCTTAATTTTTTAAAAAATAGTTTATCAGTAACATATTTTTATTCAGAGAAATAATAAAATTATAGCTGTCTACATGCAGAGCAAGAACTAGGTAGTCAATCAACACTAGCGTGCTGTACAGTTATGTAGTTGAGTTTCTGTAGTACTTCAATAAAAAATTAATCATTAATGACTTCATGGTTTTTTAAATGAGACATGCAATTAATTTACTGCCATGAAGAATATAGCTCATCTGCAGCATTGCTACTCTTGATTTCAGGGACTTTTCTGAAGAATATGTCTAGACATATAGAAGGTGTGTTTTTACGGACATCATTTCAGCCTTGCAAACTTATTCATCCAAGGCCCATTCATATGAAATGGATTTGTTTGTAACCTTCTTTTCTCTTTGCCATATTACGTAGGAGTAACTTGATTCTGAAATTGCCATCTACCTACTGCAGAACTGGTAGGAGGCATAGAAGTGGTTTTGTGACCTGCACAATTCTTTGTAGTAGAAAATAGTAGCAGGCTGATTTAGGGGCAGTACAAAAGTCCTGTAAAAATGTTTGATTACTGTTTAAACCTAAACAGGGACATATAAAACCAATAATAAATATGTATGCAGCCCTTTAATATGCTTGGTTGTACAATTTTTGAGTGGAAAAGCATAAGTGAGTAATTAGATAATTGCTGCCTTGATTGAGCTTAATAGGAAACATTTCAATTAGGCTAAAACTACACAGAGAGGAAGTAGGCTTTTACAAAGGGAAACATTCCTTGTCATGCAACTGTCAGCTTTTGCCCACACTAAGAGATGGGATTAAGTGGATCTATGCAAAGGAAACAAAAAGAAGGAAAGAAAAAGAAGGGGGAGGGGAAGATTGGAGTAATTAGACTGGTACTTAAACAGTGTCTTCTGATACAATTTCTTGATGATCCAAGTTTTGATAACATAGCTCTTATAAACCTCTTGGCTGCAACAAATTAAGACATTAAATCCATGGAAGTGGTTAAGTTTCTGCTTTAAAAAAGAGACAGAGAGAGGGAGAGAAAACATAGTTTAACATTTTTCAGATTATCCTCACGTGCCATCAGTGTAAAAAGTGAAGTGTGTGGTGAATATTTTTTCCTTGTGCACTACCCAGAATACAGAAATTTCTTCTCTGCGGGACTGCTTGTGTGTCAGAAGCTGAATCCCTCTCGGTGGTGGATGGGTGAATACCTGAGCTGGGACTGCGAGACAGCTGGGGCCAGTTTTCTGATGTGTACTTCCAGAGACTCCAGCTATACCCGCTGCCACATGTGGCGGTGTAGCTCATCGGCATTTTGTCCATGTTAATGCCATCCTTGCATTCATACCAACAATTAGGAAAGATGGTTCTTCCATGACTTGCTGCTATGTTAAAATAAAACTGAACAGATGCTCTGTTGTTGTCTAATATTACCTCCCTCGGAGGCTGTGCGGCCACTGCTGCTGAAGTTACACGCGACAATTACATAGCTTGTAAGGCCATTGCAGCTCCTACGGGCCCAGAAATGCAGCTAGGGACAGGGAAGAGTGGAAGGACTGAGATGCACGAGTCGAGCAGTATGCCCGAGGGTGAGAAGCATGTTTATGGCACACGAGCACTGCTTTTCCTTTGTGGAAAAGGCTTTTCCTTGTTTTGTCTGTCTGGACAAGCAGCTGCTCAACAGCGATTTACCACCTAAGAAAGAACAACTGTTTTCATCCAGATAGAAACTGCTAGGTTGCAAATGCCTGCTCTTTATTCATAAATCCATTGTAAGCCACTAAGTCTTTGCATGATGTTACCATTAGCTTCAATAGTTTATATTCGGCTGTAATGGAAGTTTCCTAAGCTAAGCAGGACCATGCTGGTTTTAGTGCTGTAATCAGTGACTTTGAGAAGGACACATCTACATTGTGAACAAAGCTGGTCTTGGGGATGAACATTCAGTCAGGACATGCATGGCTTTTGGTGTGGGAGTTGTGGACACCACTGGGAGAGATTAAATTATCTATTAAATATTGCCTCAGCATCCTAATATGGCATTAGGAGATACTGAGCTACTTGGCGATTTGTCTTTTGGAAGCAATGCCTAACAGTGACACCCAATATTTGTGTTTAGTAAAGATAACACAGGAGTCTCTGGCTGTGCAGGCTGTTCCCCATTGTGGTGTTTTATGATAGAGGTTGGAGCATTTCAATGATGAATGAAGGAATTTTACCTGTCTGAGAAGGGATGAGATTTCATCAGTCAGTGTTTTGCAACTGAGTATTTAACTTTGGTCTTAAAATCTGAAGTGTTGATGTACATTACTAGTAAAGATGCCAGTAAGTACTCCTTTAGTAGGAAGAGATGTTTGTGTGGCAGTTTTCAAAATAATAAACTTTTGCACATCTAAAGAGAAAAAGGATGATTTCTAGTAAGTTCACATCTGCAATCTTATGTTTGGACACTAGGACAGGAACAAGGGAATGCTGGGTTCCATTAGGAGTGGGCTGCTGATTTCAGAGGGAGATTTACTTTATATGCCAAAAATGAGAATGAAGCTAGCATGAGTGTGAGCTCATCAATGAAGATAAGATGATGGTAATTTCCATTTACGTACACCAAAGCTTAACTTATAGCACGTTGCAGAAAGAGTCATGTAAACACACACTAGCTTTGTTTTTTAATATACTTTTCTGCATGCAAAAGTTTAATAAAAATGAAGTTCCTTTTTCATAGACTAAAAATTAGATAGAATTTGCATATTTTCGTGGTACGGCCAATGATTCCCTTGAGATCCTCGTGGAGTTGTTACAATTGCTGCTGAAGCCTGGTGTCAAGTTTGTTTAGCCTAGAAATAGTTGGCCTGAGGTGAAGAACCATTGGAGGTTTTCACATTTGCAGTTATAATTTAGTAATTTATGTTTGCATGATGTATGACAAATTGACTAATGACTGCCCTAAAGAGAAATGCCAGCCTGGCATTTCATATGCAGAAATCTTATGGAAATATCAGGTGGACTGTCTACCCTACAGAGCAGAAATAACTCTGCTGCTCCATTCTTAAATTTTATATTTTAGTTAGGTACAGTTCCTCATGTAGTCTTTTTTTCCAGGAGCTGCTTTTAAATGGAGTTCTGCATTATGACAGAAGCTTGACATTCTGCCAGAAAAGCTGGAAATGAAGGCAACTTTTAAAATAAATACTCGTGATATTTCTCTTTCTCTCCCCTTTCTCCTTCTCTTTTTCTCTCTCTCTTTTTTAAGGAAAGGCATATGTTCTTATCCTAACTTGTCCCAGTAGAGGGTCAATTACAACCAGTTGGCTGCAAGTCCAGTCCAAGAAAAATACTGAGTACAGAAACTTCAGCAACAGGTACCAAGGGCCTCTAGTAGTCAGTCATTCTCAGTACATATGAAATGTGAACATAAAGCCTATGGGTAAGATATTTTTAGGTCCTAAGTTTCCCATGATGGTCCAAAATGAATCAATAAATTAAAGCAGACATTTTTGTGTAGTTAGGTATTTTCCTGGATAAGTCTTTAAATGTCCACAATAGTATGAGATCTTTTATGTGAATCGTGAGAATAGAACAATGTCTTATTTAGAAAAATATGCCTTGCCAAATGTTCACGTATGGGCATATATTCTGCAACTTGCTCTTGTAGGGTCAAGTAAACATTATACTATAGAGCTAAATAAAAAAAGTAAAAAAAACCCAAACATGTATGCATAATAATAAACATGTATGTGAAAAAAAAATACACATGTGGTCTGTTTTGCCGATGTCAGTCCTCACATCCTCACACATACTGTTTCTTAGGACCATCTTGCAGTAGTGGAATTCACCTCTGGTGAAGTTTCTCCCAAATCAGTTAAGGTAAGCATCACTATATTGAATGTCAGAGCTCCCCCAGATTGGCGCAGGAGCTTTGGCCGCTGCACAGATGTAATGATGTTGAGACCAAGGCTCACATTAGTATTTAGCAGTATCTTTGGGCAAGTATATTTAAAGACCAGGCAAAGTTTAGTCTTGAAGATATATAATTTATTCCACAGACAAGCTGCAGAAGGAGAGGTAAATGTTAGTCTTTTTGATGGAACCATTTAATTAAGCTGGCCTGTCTTCTGTACCTCAGTATTTACAGAACAAAGAGGGAATATGTGGCTGCTAACATTACTACTTCTGCTGCATATTGATTAGATTTAGACAGAGAAAGCATCAACACAGGTTTCAAATGGCCCTGTTCCACCTTAATCTTTATTCAGGAGACCTTTTGTCCTTTCTATGGTTTGTCACCCACGTGCTTTCAGGATGTAACTCAGGATCATTCTTCATTCTTAGCCCCTGAGGTCCTGGATGCACATGATGGACCAACACCCTGATCCTTGTGTTGGTATTCAAGGAGTAGAACCAAAACTCCAGAACTCTAAGCACAAAATGAAGAATCATGACTTCCCAGCCACAAAAACTAATTGTTCAAACCCTCTGTAACACATTGCAGGAGATTACATGAACTCATCTTTTTCCAGACTGACTAAAACTGGTTAAAATATTTTTAATGGAACAGATTTCTCTACAAAAGATAAAAATGCAGTTTTAGTGCAATAAAAAAGTTTTGTGGGAGCAGCTTCTTTTGATAACTTCTCAATAATAATAGAAATGAAAGAGTCCAGCAATCTTCTGAATTAATTTTAAAAAAGTATGGTTTTGGTATGATAACATTTTATTTTGATGATTTTGTCCAGACTTGTTTATTTCAATGTGTGTTCAATATTTATATATAACATTTATGTATTTATTTCTCTTGTAACATTACATTTGATATCATAATATGTTTAAGTTTTTAAAAATAATAAAGCTTGCATGCTAGGAATTTTTTTTTTTTTTCTTGGAAAACTGAATATCTCAATAATGCCAGAAGGACAATTTGACATTATAGAAAGCAAAATTAGTTTCATAGTCCTGATATTTTTTCTCTTGAATTTTTATTCTGTGGAAATTGTTAAAATGTTCCTCTTCTTATTTTGACTTTTCCCCTCCCTCTCAGAAGTATCAAGTTTGCAACATAATGAAGATTCTAATTATATCAAGTTTGCAATGTAATGAAAATTCTAGTTAGACTATCTCTACTATCAAACACTGCAGGAAATTTGCCCAATCTTAAAACTTGTTATCAAGTCGCTTCTGATGATAGTGACTATTTCCATTAGAGTCTGTGGCTCTGACTGAGTTTTCCATTTTTCCTATGGTGTATTAGACCAGTTCTTTTGGGGAGCAGACCTGTATGATTTACTGCCATGTTTGGCCAATTCGCAGTTGCTGATTTGTCGCCTGAGGCTAGCAGAGGTTCTCAGATAATGGTGTTTCTTTGTATTCCTTTGCTGTTCTCTCTGTTCCTCCTTCTTTTCATGATGCTTCTCTCTGAGCCAACAGCAAAACACAACAACAACAACAAAGGGTATTCAATGTGTGTTGGGCTACCTGAAACATCTCACACAAGTGGTAGAAAAGGGCTTTGTGGTTACTGTTGCTTTCCCTCTAAATTAGAGGCATCTCAGCAAGGCTGACAGGTAATTAGGGATGCATAAGGTGGCATAGGATGTTAGAGGATTTCAGTCATAAGACAAATACATAACAGTATGTTTATTTTGTTAAGGAAAGTTATAAGAGGTTTTTGAATGTGCACTGTGTGCAAATATGATATTTGAAAATACCCTTTTCTCATTTGATGCTTAAAAGAGGAGTTTGATGGTTGCTTAACGTGTGCAGTCAGGAGGGTGTTTTGAGTGTAAAGGGACGGATTCTTTTGCACCACTAAGTCACCCTAAGGAAAAGAGGCCAAAATGATGCTCACGGTGGCATGAACTGGCAGAGCAAAGGTCATGAGCCACAGAATGGAAGTGTGACTTGTGGTCTTCTTATTAGTAAGGTAATGGACATGCTGAATATGAAGGAGCTGAGAGCAGAGCACAAGGAATTCAGGATTTGTGCTGAAGAATTGCCTCCCAATTACCACTGTTAACCAGGGAAGCTGTCTGCAATACAGGGATCATACCTAATGCTGGAGAGCCTGATAAAGTATTTTTCTGTGGCATTTTCTCACATAAACTTAAAGATGTTGGAAGAGTATGGGAAAAGTTCCTCACATATAAATGAGGACTCTGGCGATGAAATTATTTTCTCTCTGTTAGTTCAACATTGTGCTCCATCCTAAATGCTTAACGATCCATTTCCAGATGCCTCCATGAAAAAACATGTTCTAAAAACAAGATTTTTCTTTTTCTTTCTCATTCTTCCTTTTTGTGGGGGCTCATTTGGTCAAAGAAGAAAGTAGCTAGCAATTTTTGCTTTGGTATATTTGTTACTGAAAATAGAGTCTCAGTTGTAGTTTCTTTTCAAACTAGATGTTGTAGATTGGACTCACACAGTGCAGGAGAACAGTTCACACTATTAAAATATTAGTCTTAATGTATACTACCCAAGAAGAAAATGAAGTGTAAAAGAATTTGTGGGTCATCCAGCACTCCTTCCTTTCGAATCATTAAATCATTGTGGGCCTTGATTTGGAAAAATTTGGCTTAACATAACTGCTGAGCATTTAGAAACCAAGATACCACTGAGGGCCACCACAGAAGCTTTAGAAGGGAATTGTTTCATCTGAGAGAAACATGTATTTGACAAATGGCATAGTAACCAGGGCTTAAAGAAAGGACAGCACATAAACAAAGAGATTAAATATAGGAGCAGAGCATTGCATGCTACATAATTCCCAGTAGTAGAAAAACAGCTTTGAAGAATTTGAATTTTATTCTGTGTGCTGTTGACAAGAAAAGTCCACTGAAAGCCAGTTAGTTCCCCTCTGTGTCATACGTAGCTACACGAATGGAACTATAGTCCAGCCCACTGCTGAACAAGTGGGTCTGTATTAGACTAATGCTCCTGTATATATAGCTAACGGAAGTGAGGTAGGACAGCTTGGATGCTTAGCTTTGTGTTAGTAAGTCTGTGAGAGAAGAAAATGTGTTGGAATTCTTGATGTATTTTGGCTAGAAATAGCTGCTGTTAGCACATTTATTTAAGACAATCTATAATTTCAGGGGAAAAGCAGTCTACATGTTCACAACTAGATGCTAGCATCTAAAAATTGTTGGTTTGCATGCTGTTGTCATACAGATAGGTATTATATACTTGTTAAAAAAAAAAAAAAAAAAAAAAGATGTATCAGCAAATACTGAAGCCAATCATGCTGACACTTCATAGTCAGTACACATGCAATAAGATTTGTGGTTAAAGCCCTAAAGAGACATTCAATAAATCTGTCTCCGGTTCCTAGTATTTTCAAAGCCCTCCTGTCTAACTTTGGGCAAAACTCAATTTTCTGTAAGCAAAAGGAATAATTTTTCATTATCTCAAGATCTTTTCTAAGAATCCATTCATTTATTGTTTACAAGGCATTCTGATGAAGCTGTCCACCTTGGTGAAAAGCTGTATGTGAGGATATATCCTTTTCTTTTTTGGTTAAATGGCTTCTTCAAAACGGTTAATGTTCACAATCTTTTTTTTTAAGACTGGGAAAGTGATAAAGTTTTGGGGTTTCTTTTAATAAAATGCTGGCCAACCTAAAAACTGAAAGGGTCTTATATCTTGCACGTTACTATAAGAAGAAAATGCAAATAATAAAAATTATGGTCATATTAGTTGTAATTAAAAAAAATCATACAAACTCCAATAAACTTCATTCACAGAGCCTATTGTTTTTAACCTTTGCCTTAGTAGACTTTATTAAGCAAGCAGGCAGTCTGTCCTCATCAGTCTAGTCTTAGCTATTCCAATAGTGTGCACTACATCCTGTCAGTCCTAGGAATTTCTGTCTTTCCCTGTCTCACCTCTGCCTGCAGCACTTTTCATCCTGTTGTGATCATGCCCGGGTGGGGATGCTGGGACTGGCTGGCTATAGTATGCCTGGTTGTGCTGCCTAAAGCTTTCTCTAATATCTTTGGTTACCATTCTGGTGAGTCTAATGCTACACATTTAGGTATCATTTCTTGAATTCTGTTTCCTTGCCTCTGCTCAGCGGAACATAAAATTTTCTTGTAAATTACAGCAAACAGGAAAGGTTGCATATGTTTCAGTGCCCTGTAGAATCTAAGCTACTGTTTCCTCCCCACTGTTATAGTTTTACATCAGGCAAGAGCAAGAAAAAAAAACCTGAGGGATCATACAGAAAGGATAGCAGTGGGTTAAACAGCGAAGTTTTAGAATAACTAACTTATGTAGCAAGAGAATGCAGGACATATCTAGCAAAATGTTAATGGTGATTAAATTAATTGTATTAAAATGAAGTTATAGACACATAATGATACAAAAATTAAAATACATGCGGATATTCAAGAAAAAAGAATGATGTTTTCTTTGAGGATTCTTTTAGTTTAGGCATTGTTTGCAAAGATAGTGCTTAGTGAAAAGGAGAAGCCTCTGATGTAGAGAACAGAGAGATAAGTGGTATATGTGCTGACAAAAGGGCAATGTTGCAATTAGCTTGATTGAATACATTTTAGTGTTTCTCCAAGCTACTTTGTGAAACAATTTTGAATATTAAATAGATTGAAAGAAATAAAAATAACTTGTGAATGATTTGTAAACCCTAAATAATTATTAATAACATTTACACCTCAATAAACTGCCCACAGCGAACCTGAGACTCAGCATGCCTTACATTATATGTGTGTACTGTACAATTCTGTGCAAACCCACACAACTCTGCAAACAGGACAGCTATAGAAGCACACCCTTGTGTTTGAGTTTGGCTGTGAACAACTAGCATTCATCATGGGACCCACATTGTTAATCAACCCACTTTTGCAGAACAGCAAGCTGCTGATTTCCAAAATGCAAAAGACAGCAGAAATGAAGAGCCATCAGGTTGTGGAAAAAGGCTATCCTGGGGATACTACAGAGCAGTAACACTGCAGTTCCATATTCCAAAGAAGATTGAAATGGCAGTGGGAGCCTAGCCTTGGATAACAAAAGTTATAGTAGATGTCGGTTTGGTAGGTTCAACCCACCTCCCTCTTGACTACATCAGTTTCATAAGCTTCAGTGTTTTGCAAAGTGCAGCAAGATCAGTGCGAGATTCCTCATACACAAAGGTTTGGTGACTGAAGAGGTTGTTCACGGACCAGACAAATGAGATGGAGAAAAATTCTGAAAGGCCAGGCTAGACATGTTGCAAGGACACACGGGATGCTTTATGACAAATGATACCCATCCAGCATTCCTCCTGAATACATGGGATGAACAGCTGAGGATTCTCAGTAGCTTTTGATGAGACTGCACTGATCCAGTATATCTCAAAAACTACGTAGAAGTCTAGTGTAGGCATACATAGAGATTTCCTCCTCACCGATTACTTCATTATTTATTTGCTAATTTATGTGCTCTAATTATCAAAGATTCATCATAGTTTGTAAACCTTGTCTCAGAGTTCTTCCTCAACACTGGCTTTTCAGCACTGCTGCAGAACTGTACAATGCCAGTGGAGAAAATCTCTGCTAACACTTGGAAAGGAAGACAAAATCATTATGCAGACTAGACTTGTTCACAGCAGTCTTGAGTTTGATGGTTCTGGCTGTGGACTCATACTCTGAATGTGTTCAAAAGGCATGCTATTATTCATGTGGAAAGACTCTCCAAACAAATTCCCTACATGAAATCTACTTTGAAAGTATACTTCTCTAATCGTTTTTTTCAAAGTGGAACTTTCAACATTGTGGATGTAGGGAAGATCATCCCTAGTTATAGTTATGACTATTAGAAAAAACTAGAATTGAAAGCTAAACTCTGATAGCATTCCAAATATTTTGTTGATAGCATTTTTGGATTCATAGAAATAAAGCTAACACTGAGATTTTTGGACAAGTGAATAATTTTTTTTTCTGCTCTAAGAAAATTATTAGTTACTTTGTTTCACCAGGAATTGTATTTGCAGATGTTATTGCTCCAAACTTTGGCATATAAATTGCACATTAGAAGGAAGTTATTGTCACCTTTCCTGACAGCTGGAAAGCAAACACCATATTTTATGAAAATCTATTCCATTTCAAAATCTCTCTTCTTTTTTTTTGATCACCTCCTTTGACAATTTAAGGTAAGACCAAACCTGAAACTGCACTACCTTGTAAAACAGGTATGAAGAGCATAAAGGGAAGAATACAGAAGTGAATTCAGTCATTGTTCCAAGGCAAGATTAGTTTTCCTGTTTTGAGGTTATTAAAAAATTATTTTTTCCTGTCTTCTACAAACAAGATGACCGTCAGTGTCTTCTGATGCTACTCTATATATCATGGTATAATAAAAGTATATTTGTGGGTGAGTTGCTTATTTTAGAAAAGCAAAAGCTTCTTTGTGGAAACCATCCATGCAGTCCCTCTTACATCTTAATTCTCTCAGTCCATAAAATAAGAAAATTAATCATTACATCAATTACTTGTAAAATTAGGAAATAATGCCTCTGTGAATTGGTAGATGATAGACTTGCGGACAATCATTTAGAGATAATTTGCTTTGCTACATCAATAAACATGTATTTACAAACTGTTTTCTTTTTGGATTCTTAACTTCTATATCAATATTTCACAGTGTCATCTGATTCCTTCTTTCAAATCTTTGTTTCTGTCCTTGTTTTGCTAAGCTGCTTATTATTACCAGCAGCAACTGCAAAACATCCTCAGAAGCAGGACAGCGAGAAGGGAAAATGGAAGAGCTAATAACATTTTAGTTATTTCCAGGACAGTCTTTGTTTTGGAAAGGGGACAAGAGAAGATAATATCTTACTTACCAAACTTCAGCATACTTATCATTAAATCTCTGACTCAGCTCCTAAGCCAGCAAGTTTCATATGAAGCATATTTTCAAAATGTTTGTACATCAAACCATTATTTTTTTTTTCAATCAAAATTCTTAAGAAGAATATATGCTATTCAGTTACCAAACTTGGAGAGGCAAGGACTTACAATACCAGATGTGACTCTTTACAAAGCTAGACACATTCATCATCTGCTCACAGTGTGTTGGCTTCTTATTCTGCTTCATTGTCTCTCACTTGCTTATAGGCCTGAGGAGCATGCTGTTCCACAAACATAAATTCTCATGCATTTAAGGTTCTGGGTATGGTCCAGTATTCTCTACCTCCTTTGGCAGCCTCCAAGGATAAGGAACAAAATAGACAATATGTGGCCAATTTAATTTGAACTGGATTTATGATATTGCATTTCAGTGCCCAATGTGTGATGAATTTCCTGGTAAAATATCGCATAGAAACATGCAGCTTGGATCTGAGATCATAAGAACAGTCAGCGACCTCGCATATCTTCTTTTTGTAGATACAAGTTGGGCAAGTATAAAGATATAAACTAGTGCTTTAACCCCACTGCTTTTCTTTTGTTTGAATTATAAGTTAATGAAAAAAAAATAATGCAGAAGGATAAGAATTCTCCTTTAACACAGTTTGAGAAGAATTTTCCATGTTATTGATTTTTTTCCTGTATTTTCAAAGAATTTGAAAAAATGAAATTTCTGTTTGAGATAGTGGAATATTACTAGAAAGAAAAAATTCAGCATTGATATTTTGTTTGCTTCTACAGTTAGGGAGATTTTAATTTTTAAAAGCCCTTAAACTGAAAATATAGAATATATATGAATAGAAAAGTTGCAGCTAAACCTAATAGCTGTTTAAATCATTTTAGGGGGCTCTAAATGTGCATTTCTGATGTTGTTATAGAGCTGGCAAGTTTCGTTGCACGATGGCAGGAACAAGCAAGCGACAGCACTAGTGTTCATTCTGACTGCTCACGTTTCCTTCTAAAGCATTGGCAGCTGCTTCACAGTTTGAGATTCCCAGCCAAGGACTTTAAGATTAATGGCTCCAGGGAAGAATTGAGCCTATATAACAGTATTTCTTGTAGACAATAGGGATGAGCAGACAGAATGTTTTACAAATACTGCACAGATCAACAAAAATTGTCTGAATCTGAATCAACTTGTGTTCTGGTTCCAGTGATGGCTTCCAGCATCTAAAACACATAATTATCATTAAGCCTCAGTAGATCTCCAGGTGACTGGAAGGAAAAGATGGTCCAATAGTATGTATATAGCAAGACTTATAGAAAGAGTGTTCTGAAATGTATACATGTAAACTGATTACAAATTGCATATTTAGACTGATGTTAAATTGGATAACTATTGGATGGGGGGGCCAGAATATGCTTTCAAAGTGAAGCCAGCAACAATAAATTTCACAGAACTCCTCGTCAGCAATAATATCTTTAGTAGATATTTTTCTATCCCTATTGAATATGTTCCTTTGTGAACAAGAAAAGCTGCATTTGTAACATGAACAGAAATAGCTACTTTAGAAGCCAAAGCGAAAGAAAATGGTCATTCCTTGACCTACCTGAAGTTTTGAATCAGAAGTGGAGAGTAGAAAGTTGATAAAGCATTAGATGTATGCCAAATGATGTTTCAGAATATGAATATCTCACTTTAGAAATCAATAATATTGAAAATTGCCCTGTAACATTAATTTATTACTTTCTTTCTCTGCATTTTGAGGCAGCAACATTTTTGCTTGAACTTAGGGACTGTCCCACAGAGAACAAACATTTGGAAATTAGTTATTCTGCTCCTCCTGATAGCACATACATGTCCACTTCTAGAATCCCTTGCAGAGAGATGTTTTTCATCCCTACAGGATAAAGGCAATCACTGATAGGATAATGGCAATAATTGTCTGCAGCTGAAATTCCTTGAAACAACTTTTTGTCCTTTTGACATCTTCTGTCAATAAGAATATCTTCTGGAACAAAGCATCAATTTTTTTTTATCTGTTATACCCACCTGAAGCAAGCCTATGGGGACAACTTCAAGTTTGCAAGTGGAAGTAGTATATAAATCTGGAAGAGTCATTATATATTTAATTACAGTAAAAGTTACAGTTATATGAACATGTCTGAACAACCTGTTGTTGTAGTCTTAATATAGTTTTGTTAATGGTTCATATAATGCACAGGTGTGTGTCAGCAATTGGTAATACAATACAAAATACTATTCAGCTGTGGTCATTCACAGAAATAAGACTGTACTTTTTTATTGTCTGAAAATCTAGATAAAAATTTAAAAAACCCAAAAACTTATTGTATGTATTTGTTAAGTTCTGTCTCACCCATAGTTTCCTAATAAAATATGACATGTAACCATCATATTTGCAATGAATTTAAAGATCTGGTTTTGTCCATGAATGACTTCTAATTTTGGAAAAAATAGATTGGCAAAATTGGACAGAATAGTTTTTAATCACTCAGCAGCATTCATTTAGATGGCAGACACAGTATTATTTAGTGTGTTGGTGTCTCAAAGGATATTACTAGAAGTTGTCATTGAGGTTTTGTAACATGGTTTCAGATACTGATTACTGAACATGTTGTGGAATTTGAAAAACTGGCCCTAAAATATTTCTAAGCAAACTGTTGTTTCTTGCTGCCTCTAGTCAAACCATTCATTTCTGATCTATGGGTAATGATTCAACCTTTAACTAAGATTTAGGAAGAAGCTTGTATTTTGAGTTTTCAGGGGACCAAACTCTGGATATAAAAATAAGAAATTCTCACTTTCTCATAAATGTTTATCATGGCCTACTGTAATTCTGATTAATTTTTCTTCGTGTCACTAGAAGGAAGGAGAAATAGAGAATAGAAAGAAAAGAGAGTAAGAGCAAGCAGGAAAAGAAGGGGAAAAGATACCAAAAGGCATTGCCAGAAAGAAGAACTGTTTGTGTGATAAATTTGTATATATTATTTTTTATTTATCATATTGGCTAGGTACACGTGTGGACACATTACTCTGCCTTCTATTGTAATTTGAAGGACTGGCTCACGTATCTGTGTCTGGTCTTTGAGAAACTCACAGATGGTAGCCATCTGAAACATAGCTGGGCCAAATTAATTTCCAGTTTTCTTAAAGTCACTTTTGTGTTTTCTGTATCTTAAAATAAGTATATTTTCTTCCGAAAAGTTCAAATCCAGATTCAAATATCTCCAAGGTCTGAACTACATATGATGTTTTCCTACTAAACTATATAGCTGATAATGCTAATGCAGTTGTAGTACCACTTCTCAGTTGTTTGTAAGATAAACACAAACATTAGGGCACAAACTGCAAATTGTTAAATTGGAAAACATGTATTTTAAAAACTACAAAAAGCTTAAGCTTTTCTTAACAATTCAAAGAGGGATTGTGAAGTTGTAAAGATAGTTCACCCCCGTAGAAATCTTGCAGGACATCATTAAGGGGAGAATTCTCAGATAGTAATGCTTGCCAACATTTATTTTTTTTTTTTAATGAAAGAGAAAGAGTCAAAGAAGAGATAATCTTGACATATTCATATTTACTATTCAGTCTTACTTCAGGTCAGTCAATACTCAATCACTTCAAGAGATTAAAAGAAGAGCAGTAAGTGTAAGGATTACGGTCCACTTAAATGACCCTGTAAAAACTCTGAATAGATGGGTTAAAGTGCCTGAGAAGTTAGGAATATCTGTACAAGATGTAGCATGTTAAATACTTCTGAGAATGGTTGATCTTGACAGATGGAAGAACACATTCAGAACAAATCTAAGGCATTTTTTAATTGGACCATTTGCATCAGAAAGCTAATGGTATCTTGGGCTGCATCAGGAAGAGTGTTGCCAGCAGGTGAAGGGAGGTGATTCTTGCCCTGTACTCAGCACTGGTGAGGCCACAGCTGGAGTGCTGGATCCAGTTCCAGGCTCCCCAGTACCAGACACATGCACATAATGCAGAGAGTCCAGCAAAGGGCCACCAAGGTGATGAAGGGAGTGGAGCATCTTTCGTAGGAGGAAAGGCTGAGAGAGCTGGGACTGTTTAGCCTGAAGAAGAAAAGGCTCAGGAGGATCTCATCAACGTGTACAAATATCTGAAGGGAGGGAGAGTTCAAAGAGAACAGAGCCAGGCTCTTTTCACTGGTGCCCAGGGACAGGACCAGAGGCAATGGGGACAAACTGAAACACCCGAGCCTCCCTCTGAACATCAGGAAACTCTTTTTCACTGTGAGAGCGATCGAGCACTGGCACAGAGTGCCCCGAAAGGTTGTGAAGTCTCCCTCCTTGGAGATATAGTTAAAATCTGTCTGGATGTGGTCCTGGGCAACCGGCTCTGGGTGGCCCTGCTTGAGCAGGGGGTTGGACCAGATGACCTCCTGAGGTCTTTTCCATCCTCAACCATTCTGTGATTCTGTCATCATAAAGTATTGAAAGATTATGTAGCAGCATTCCAGCTGTTCTGTACTTGCTGTATAAAGCCTGACTTGTTTTTCCCCTGAAGTCTTGCTTACCAGAGTACTTTGAAGATCACCCTACAAAGGACTGTCCTATGGAGTGTCGGGAAAAAAAAATAGTTTCCCAAATCCTGTCCTTTTATTGGAGCTAATTCACCCAGATTTCATCTCATAAGCTTCATCCCACTACATCCCTTGTTCCATTTGTTTGATCTAGGTCAGTTAGGCTCATTGTTTGAAAATTTCTGGAGTTTTGTGCTCTTCTTTTGTAGATAGCTTATTTTAGGCTGTATTTAAGTGCCAGCACCTCCCATGTGGCTTTTTTTTTTTTTTTTTTTCCCAGTTTACTCTGTTTGGAAGGGAAGCATTCAGCATACAGGTCCTTGGGTCCTTGTGTCTTTTTAGGATTTTTCTCTTTCTTGGGATAATGTGTGTTACTTTCCATACTTGATATTTTCTCCAGTGTGGTGGGGAGAGGGAAGAGTTTTGCCTAACTTGCACTAGAAGGCTCCCAGCCCATGATAGAAAAAGAAGTTCAATCTGGGAAAAAAAAAAGAAACCACCCATTACTCTTTGTGGCATTTCCTCACATCCAGTGTTTGACTTTGCCTCAGGGATGCAATAGTGTGTTCTTGAAACCTTGAAAGGCCATGCCATGAAAACAGGGGCTGGTAGGTCTCCAGTCTGAGATGATCAGAGCTGCAGAATAGCTAAATAACAGAGTATCTTGATGGGGAAATCAAGCAATCCTGGTGGCTGCCATTTCAAATGATAAAATGAAGTCTTTATTTTTAACAAGTATACATCCACATTGTCATTGTAATACCTTAAGAGATCTGTCAGTGGTATGCATTAAGAAGTAGACCAGCAGAAAGAGAGTTGTAATCTCTGAAAATCTTCTGTAAACTTCTGTTGAACCTTTCTGGAAATGTCTCTGTGCTGGCTGCATTTCCACCCAAACCCTAACATCTAATTTCTCCAAAAGTTGAAATCTACCAGTTCATCAGTCAGTCTTAGAAAGACTGAATCTGTTCTTCAATGATTCCAGATTAGTCAGGAACAAATTGTTATAGGGTATGGATCGTGACTCAGCAGTCTGCTAAGACCAAAGCTTAAGTTGTTACTCCTTCCCCGAAATAATAGCAAACAGGTGATAGGTCAAAAAGTGTTGATGTCCATCCTGGTCCTCCACAGTTCCAGGAAAAAAAATAGGTCTATTCATATATAAATTGGCAAGCATGTTATGAGATGGAACCAAGGCAGTTTGAAGAACATGGCAGTTCTAAAAAAAAGAGCTTCCTTTTCCAGCCTGCTGTCTACAAAGCAATTAGGCAGCACAAGTTCAAGGACAGCTATAAATGTTGAGTTATATGCATGTACATAGAATATCTGTGCAGTGTAGTGTTATTTGGGGTAACTTTTTTAATGAGGTTCTAAAATGTGAGATCATGAGGTCAAGAGAAATGAACAATTCACTGTGGTGTCTCCACTGAAATAAAAAATTAACTTATTTATGTAGTTTGTTTCTTCAGACTTTTTGCAACGATGCTTATTATCCACTCTCTTACTTCTTTCAGAACTTTGTCATGGCGTATAATTTTTTCACTAAAATCCCATGGTGTGCTAACCCATCAGTCCTCTTAAAGTGTTCTGCTGTGAACTTTTTTAAAAACTCAGGCAAACTTATTCTTTAATATCACAACACTCCAGAATGTCTTTTGTTATGATATATATTTTTAAGGTAGTCTCTTTGTTGGTAATATATTTTGCAATCATCTCCAAAAGTGCTGTAGGACTGGTAAACATGTCCCATTTAAGTCTCCCAGGATACACATAAGACACTCAGTGCACCTTGTATCTTCTTTCTGTCTGTCTCCTATAGTGTTTAGATAGTACCAGAACATCTCGGTGCCTGCAATTGTACTGTACTTGTATTGTTGAGAGATTTGTCAGAATCCATAGAAGGTTCCATATAAATTGTTGAAGATTTCACAGTTTTGAAATAAAAGCAGGTTTAGAAATGTGGAAAGCACGCGATTTCTCTATCCATAATGATAAATGCACTACCATGTTTTTATTGTGCTAGGGATATAAGCCTACAAAAAGGGAGAGGAAGGAGTAAGTCATTCTTGTGCCTTGCCATGCAGGTTCTTTAGCACATTCTTTGTGGTGTTTGGCTTAACTACACACACAGAGTGTCTTGCCTGACATAGGTCTGATGGGTGAGAAATCTGGCTTCCTCCTGCTGAGTAACGAAAGGAAAAGACAACCAGTGAGTGGTTATACATATGTATACATATGGAGGTTATGCCACGCAATGGGGTGCCTGTCTCTGACCTAGTCTTAGACGTGCTTGAATTGCTCCAGCCCTTTCTCTCCTCCTCTCTTGGCTTTCCTGTGCTTCACCACTGGTGGTCTGCTGTATACCATGCAGATGTTTTCCCCATGTTGTTTCATGGTTATTTTTCAAGTGGTTTCTTAGTAGAAGGGATGGAGGCTCCGCACATGGGAACATCTGCTCTAACAGTTTTTCAAAGCAAACAGCAGATGGCATCGCTGCTTCCTTTTGATCTTGCAAGAAAAATCCCATACCAATGGTGTTGGTTTAAGTTTCAGGCTGCTTGATAATGGTGTACATGAGCGTTTGCTTCTCCCCTTTCTCTCAACAGTAGCACTACTTGCAGATGTTTTCTCTGCAGCTTTCTATTTTAGATATTTTTTTTTTCTTTTTGTGNATTAGTGCCATATCATCGTTACCAATTCTCTTTCTCTATTTATATGCAAATTGTAGGGAAATAGACAGCTCATGCTAGTCTTCAGCTTTGATTTTTCTGTGGTTCAGTTTCTGTGTATAATGAGTTTGGAACTTTATATGCACCTCCTTTGCTACTTTTTATTTGAAGAAAGCTTTATTTCTTAAGGCAGTTTCTTGGTTTCTAGTTAGGGTTCTTCCTTTTTACTTAAATTTTGACATTCAGACAATTCATACACTTAAGTGTGTATGAAATTTGAAATGTTTAAGTAAATTTGTAGGCTTTTAATTGTCATTTTATTTAGCATTGAGTTTTTAATTGAACCCCCTTTGCAACACACATATTCATGGTTTATGACCCTGATACAGTTTTATGACTTTCTTAGGTATTTTCTGATCAAATCTTACTGTACAGAGTGACCATGTTGCTCTTGCTAATGGGTAACAGTGCGAGAAATTTGATTTGCATTCAGGAGGTGAAAATACGACATAAAAATAAGCGCAGTTTGTAGAGAAGGGAGGCTGCAGTAAAATTTGTGTGATATGGGTAAGACAGTAACAGGAGTAGGAGCACAGTAACAGAAATAGGAGCAGTCTCTGGGGGCAATTCAGTCGAGTTTATTGTCAGCCTGCTGTGGGAGTTAGGAATGTCACTCCCCTTAACTACCCTGGAAGCTTAAGGTGGAGCCTTTGAGCGCTCTGTCCCTTCAGAGTTGTAAGGCTGTTAATGCAAGTAGAGCATGAGTGATTTTATCTTGCTTCTAAATTTTGCTAAGTTGTATTTGGTCATTTTAGGTAGACGTCAGCAGGAGTCCTGTATAGAAAACGCCGGTGCGTTTGCACAGGATCCTATTTTCAGCTCTTCTAAACTCACTAAGTTTAATTGTACCTCATCCTTCAGCCTCCTCTTATTTATGCTATACTGCCATCATTTTTATTATTTTATTTCTGTTTAAACCTGAATTTTCCTAGGCAGTGCATACAAATAATTTTCTTAGAAAGATTTTGTGTTAAATTGTTTATCTTCTTTAATATTTAGTTTTATATGATATCATATTTCAGTAGTGCTAATTTCTCTTCCAAATATTCAGTTGGTTGCTGATTGCTGTGTATTCTTTAGAACTTCAAGATTAATTTATCAGGGGTTTTTTATTTGTTTGTTTTTTTCAAAAATTAATTTTAAACCTTCTCTAAAAGAAACAATCTGTTTATGTAAGTGATAAAATGCACAAAATATTGGCCTTGAACATTTTGTGTTTTTTTACTGGAACTTGACGTTCTATATTAAACATCTCATATAACTTGACATTATAATTGAAACCAGGAAATAAGAAAAGGGAAATGTGTTTTCTACACACAGTTGCAAATGGCTTTGGTATCTTTCTTTTCTCCAGAAACCGGCCACTTTATTTTATTGTAATAGGTTGATTTCCCTAGTGACATAAATTTACAGATGGACATGAAATAGATATGGTTTATTTGTGTCTCATTTAATTGAATAATAGACACAATTAAAAAATAAACATGGGAATCAAAAAAGATGCCATTTTATCCACATTCTAAAATTGTTGGAACATCGGCAGTTATCGAGAAAGGAAACTTGCATTATCTGTGTAGAAGTTACTCAAGAAGAATTCTCCAGAAAGATGCTGGTTTAGCTAAATGTATTTTTATTTGGTGCCATGAAAAATAGGTCCATACTAGCAAAAGTAATTGGCTCAATCACTTAAAAAATTAATTTCAAACCTGTTTGCAGCCTTCACTGTACAATTTTTGTATTTCAGGACCTTTCATTTTTGTTGGACAAAGAGGTCTTACAATCTGTTCTGGAATACTTAACTACTATGTGGCAGTAGTGAAATGGCCTTTGCAGAGAGCTGTTCCATGGCTTTTTCCTGTTGGTACCATAGGAAGAAAGATTTGATTACTGTGTCCACCAAGGGACATGGCCTAGAGACTGATGTGAGAGGAGGAATTGTCAGTGCATTTAAGTTCATTTTTTGTTTGTTTGCTTTTAAACAGCGATCTCGCATTTGCTGCTAAAGAAACGGTTTTCCTCACAGCTGTGCATTCTTCCCTTGTTGACACCTTCATTCCTGGAGCGGGAAGGAGGATTTGTGTGGATTCACTCCAGACTTGCATCAGAGGATGCAACCAGGTTAAAACTACCCTGGCCAAACACAGCAGAAGGACTGAAATAGTGCATGGTGCTAAGGATATCACAATGGCTGGAAGATTTATGGTAACATAGTTTATTACCTATATTATGGTAGTTTTCAGAGCTGCTGTGACAAAATGGTGTTAACTAAAAATTGTAGGCGCTTACGTTATTCTTTGATCCTCACCAAAAGGGCCTTTACTTATATCTGCCAGCTACAAGCAAGGTCTGATTCTTGTACCAGTCCTCAAAATGCCATTTGCAGCTTGGTGAGAAGCAAATTGTAATTCCTGAGGTTCCCATACTGCACTAAATTTCAGTAATACTGGGGCTTTTGGATTTGTTTTCTCAATAGATTCTCCATATGTCAGATTCACCTCATTTCACTCTGGGCACTAGACATGTTTAAAAAGGTAAAGAAAAAAATAATAGAGAGGATTTCAACAAAAGAAGGGATTATATTTTCAACTTTTAAATTGGAATCAAAGTTATAAAACAGAGAATAATTTAAAATGTGTTTTTACTTGCCAGTGTTTTGCTAGTTTCTGCTTATGATTTGTCTGAAGTGTGTCTTAACTGAAGGAGCCAAAGATTTGATTGAGTGGTATTCAGTCTTCTTGGTATTGTCATTCAAAACTAAGCTTGCTTTTTTTACTCAAACCGCAGTTGCTGAGAAATGCATGAGCTGCTCAATAGCACTTCACCCCTCGAACGCAATTTCAAAATTTATTTCTAAATTTAATCTTTCCTTTCCAAATTAGAATTGTTTCATTCTGGGAAGCCATCTAATCTGAGTGCACATACTCTGTCTTCTCCCACATGGAGACCATTCTTCTTCAATTATTTTCCTTAAGAAATCTCTAATTCTTTTATTAGAAAGGAAGTTTAAGGATCCATAGCTCTCCTCAAAGTTTGACTGTGACAAGATACATTCTCCTCCCCATGGCTCTGTGAAGTTGTGTATCTTCTACCTCCCCCTTTCATTGTAGATGAAGATTTAGTTATTGGTGTCAGTGGCCACTGAAAGCAAATTAAGTATTCAAAGATTATTTGAGCCAAGTAGCAAGACTGTTACAGTAACTTACAAATTATATGCCTTTGGAAGCATTCCTTCAGCTGAGAATGCTCTTCCTAAATCCCACACAATCTGTATATTCATAATACAGACAAGAAAGTAAGTGCTTTTTTTTCCAGATTAACTCCTGCCACCCTACCTAGTACAAATGGACATCTCTTGATAGTTTTAGAGTTGCATGCCATCACACAATCTTTGTGATTGGGGCTGTGTTATGCCAATGTACAAACATTCTGTTGTGTAGTTTGGTGACAGAGAATAAGTCTGCACTGAACTCGTGGTTGATAGCACTGAAATACAAATGTTCTTGAGCTAGTCATAATAAAAATTTATTAAATGCTTTACCATGCTAACTGCAGCAAGGTAAGTCCTACCATGAATTCATCACCCAAGTTTATTCCTCATTTCTTAGATGATCTTTTGCAATTTGCCTTGAGTTCTGTACTGCCACAGTTAAAAAAATAACAAATGAAAAAGTACAAAATCACAGCCAATAACAAGACTGGCTAGTTTGGGGATGTCTTTCATGATTTTTTCAGATAGACATATTTTTGCACTATTTTACTTAATACTTACTGAAGATACTGCCGTTTCTTTGGGCAACCCAATGCAATCCCAAGACTTCATATATTTATAGGTTTTTCCAATTGCGATTTACACAGATTCTTAAAAAAAAACAACAAAATTAGGGTGGGTTTTTTCCCCTTTTAGAAACCTTGTGAAATCTTATTTTCAAAGCATAACTGGTAGGATAGTGTCATCTGGCTTTCAGGCTACATGAGATATTCACTTTCTGGAATTTCGTGAAGCATAAGTCTATCCTTAAAAATTATTTTACCAGGTTTCTTCTTGTTTAATCATTGTCTCCTACTCATTCACAATTATTCTAAAAGAGAAAACAAATTATGACATTTGCTTATCAAGCAATTCTTTACTTGTTTATTCAGGAGTCTTTATATAGAGCGGTGCTTAAGGGACAGCATTGACTTGTATGGTCTCACAAATAGATGAAGTAATGAATTTTGATTCCACATCATGACTTTTTCTTTTTTGGTCAGATTTGTTTGTACTCTGTAGAGGTAGCAATTTATTCTCATTTTGTATTAGTTTTCTAACCAACCAGGCACATTTCCAAGAAAGGCAAATATTCTTGTGCTCTCCCACCCACTTGTTATTTGGGGACAGATGATCTTGGAATGAATATTCTTTCTGCCATTATGTGACCCCCTGCCATGTTTTATTCATATGAGGAACTAAAAGGACATTTACAATCTGTTTATTATGTGCAAGTGCAAAGGACACGTGATGATCTTGCCATAGTATTTTAGTGTGCTAATGTTCTATTTTTGGTCTTTAACACAATTAAATCTTGCAGTGTTCAGTACAGAAGATCTAACCTTGAACATTAACAGAGTAGCTGGAGCTCCAACACTAACATAAGCATGCCAAGCATTTATATCAGCCTAGATTACTCATCAGGGTTGAAGCTCAAAGAAACTTTTATTCTCTATATAGTCCATTTGAAAAACGAATAAGAAATCAGAGGTACAGGAAAATGGGAAAAGTTACTAATATCCTGATTTGCAAAATTTACAGAAAAGTGGACCTTCTTAAGAATCCTTCATCTTTTCATTTTGTTGTGATTTAGTCACTCTAGAAGGAAGGACTGTGGTGCTGTGAAAGGTATATGCTTATTTAGTAGTATTATGGCATGCACGGAACCCGTAGCACACTGCTATTGGGGGCGGAAGACAAAAGTGGAAGGGATCATATGAGCAGCACTGGGAGAAGAAGAGGGCAATCCAAAGGAAACAGATAAGGAGAGGGAAGAAAAAAGGTGACACCTGGTGTCAGTGAGGACAGGAGGAGTTGATGATAGGATTTGTTTGAAGGACACTGGTATAATGTCTTCTGCTTCACAAACTCTGGTGAGAAGGAATGGTTTAAGGAGGAAGTTAAGCAGAACAAGTACTTTGCTGGCACTGAGTCCACAGATGTAGGAACAAAAAATGCAGGAGTGCATTTGATTAGCCAGGTATGAATAAATAAGTATTGTAAGGCTTAATTAATTTATGTCTGTAGGACATAAACATATGGACTGTTATACTCCATAATTGCATGTTAATATTTAATTCTACCACTTTGGTGCAAACAGCAGATTTAAATGTTTAAGGTTTCGTGAATAAGATATAGCACTTGGTATCACGACTGAGTGCTAATTCCTGTGCCAGGAATCTAACATTTTGTTTATCTTACATTCTGTAATAGTGCACATGTGCATAGTGTAATGCCATCCTCTGAAATAGTCCCTGTCTCAGAGGGAGAAAAGTTTCTCTATTGGTAAATGTAATGGCATCAGGTCTCTCTGCTGGTGCTGTATGGAAAAGACAACATCCCTGAAAGCTTTACATTCTCACATTGTTGGAGCTTCTAAGTTTTGTCAGGTGCTGGTGACTTGGACCTAACACTGAGTTGTAACTCAGGAGACAAAACAGTTGGAAAACTTGGAGAAAGGCTCTAAGGGTCAGCGAAATTTACTGTGGGCAGCTGCTGCTTCAAAGCAACTCGCTATGCAGAAGCCTATTAAGAAGTAGTAGGTTACTTTCCTGCCGTTTCCCCAGCATGATGGATGACGTTCTGAAAAGTGAAAGGACTTCCTGTGCCACAGAGGTTTTCCCGGTGACTTCTTACCCAGACCCAGTTGCTTTCAACACACTGACTAACACTTATATGTAAATACTGTTACGGATCTCTCGAAATAAAGTGTTTTCCTCACGTGATGCTAAAAAGAATTTGTTTTCATCTATGATAGATGCTTAAATGCCATTATTTACAGATAGTCCTATTTAAATTCTAAATCTCCATTTACAATTTAAAACAGCAATAAATTCTTACTAGAAATAGGTTCAAGCTGCAGAGCTCAAAATTGGAAATTCATTTTTCCAAAGTTTTGATGTGCTTAGATTTTGAAACTTAACTTCTTACTATAATATGAATCAACAGCAGAGCTTAGAAGAGTTTTGATTTTCACAGTATTTATATATAAAAGTCTATGTTTGCATATGTCCTATTATCTAATTTTAACCTATTAAATCAGAGTACGCTTAATTTAGAGGAGGGTAAAGTCCTTGCTTTTTAATAACAATGTTCTTTAGCAAGATAAACACTTTTCAAAGATATGTGAAACTGTAGCAAAAATCTACATGAGATCAGCGAGGATAATACATGTTATGAGCCAAACTATTTGATGACCCTAATTAAGATACTTATCTTCTCTTCTGTACTTAAAATAGGGAAATGTAAATATTGATGTATCAGCGAAGACATTGCAATTGTGTGGGTTTGGGATCTTTGATTTTGTATATATCACAGGAAACAGAACATATTGCTAAAAGAGAAAAATGCTTTCCATGGGATTTTCATCATTAAATCCAAATATGTTTAAAGACAATGAAAAACGCCCTTTTAAATTCTAAATGTTTCAAGATAAAAACCATGGCCAAGTCCAGCAGAAGTTTTTGCTGGAATTGTTTAGGAATGTGAAGAAAGGAGGCTCATGTAATCCTGCTCTGTGCGTGTGTGTCTCACTGCCTTTTGCTCCCTCCCCTTCATAACTTTTTCACTCTTTTGGCACTATTAACCAGATCTAGAAGAGGGATGGAAGCCTCAGAACTGTTCATTTGCAATAAATTCTGTGAGAACAGGATGAGATAGAATGCACGTGCTGGCTCAGAGCAGATGTCCAGTGAGCTCCCTCTGACAACAGCCATGAGTAAATGGTTAGGAAAATCATACCAGAACAGAGCAAGTAAAGGCTGATATTTCTTCCAGTATATTTTTTCCCAGCTTCTGGCTATCACATTGTGATACCCCATCTCTATCAATCAGCTTAATTTCATTTACTTGCTGACTGACAACAGGCATTGAGGTAGCCTCGTGAGATATAACTTCCCTCTATGAAAGCCACATTGACTCCTCCTTTTATAGCATTAGCAGCACATGGACAAACACAATATTCTTTACTATTCATTTCTAGGGTTGTGCCTTGTACAGAAGTTAGACCTTTGGGGATTTTTTTCCGCAGTTATGCATATCCTCCCTGCAGCCCACCTATGATATCTTATTTACTGCTTCTCAGTATCATTCCTTCAGCTTCTCCATGCAATTTTCCAATACGTAATTGGCACAAAGAAAAGTTGCCTTTTGTGTCCTCCTTTCCTTCTCACTTGTGTTAGTACAGCTCTTTGTACAGCTGCACCGGTGAGAGCAGAAACTGCTAAATCTGAAACCCTAGGATCACACAACACCCTCTTGTGTTCAGCACTACTTTGTTGCTCTCTTCATGAGTTTTTCTGGGTTTTTTACTGTTTCTTTTATTAGCGGGCAAACGCACACAACCAAGCATCTCACCCACGTTTGTTTGTGTGTGTTTGTATGAAGTTGTGTCTGGGGTGAAGATTGCTTTCATTTCACCTGTCTAGTTACTTAAAAGAACTTAGTGACTCCCTTTGCATTTATGGTGAATAAATGTGGTTGTTACAAAAATCCACCTCAGTAGCATCTATCCCAACCCATAAAAGTAGTTGTGCAAGTAGAACTGAGGTTTAGACTAAAATGTATTTTGCATTCAGTTATACCACTTCGAGATATTTTTTCTGTTTGCTTGAGATTCTCCATCGCACAGACTTGCTACATGCAGCTTACCCATATATTCCCCAGTGCTTTTTGCTGAAAATCAGCCAAGTTACTTAATTTATATAGTATTGTGCCTCAGCTCACCAACAGCTAGCTGTTGTGGGAAAGGATGGTCTTGTTCCTGGCTTTTTCCTTAGATATATTACTTGTTCTTTAGCTGTAGACCTCACCTGACTAAGAGTGAGGGGACCTGCATGGTTCCACGGTGAGCCAGTTCAGGGAGCAAGATCAGAACAACTCTATTCTGTTGGTTTGTAAGATGAATTTTTCCTGACACTTTTTAAAAATCATTTCAAGAAATATCCAGGGAACTGCAGAGGAAAGAATTTGGCATCTGAGCTATGCAGATCAGCAGGAACTAGAATCAGGTCCAGAATTAGTAAGCGTATAGGCAGAGTTAAAATGGCCATAGCAAAGGGAAGTCAAATTATGGGAGTTCAGAGGGAATCAAAAGACATGTGTACAAAGAATGTAGTCTAGTTGGATTTTCAAAAGACTTTTGATGAGGGTCCTCACCAAAGGTTGTTTAAGAAACTGCCAGAGAATAAGGGAAAAAATATTGGCATTGGGTAAATAACTGACCGAAAGGAAACAGAAACTAAGAGTAAATGGTCAATTTTCACAGCAAATGGAGATCACCAATGAGTCTTCTCAAAAAAAAAAGTGAGGAATAGTGAAGTGACAGTCTGTGAATGATACTGTCACAGAAGGAAATTCAAACAAGGGCCAACTATAGAGAACTGCAAATGGAGTTACAAAGTCCATTGAATGGCTTTATGATAGAATGTCAGATAGAATCAGTGTAGGTTAGTGTAAATTAATAGATGGGGAAGGGGGGCAATCCTAGCTTTGCATATGAAAAGACAGACCTTGAGACATCTGTTATCACTCAGAAGTTAGATCTTGGGCTTATAATAGACATATTTCTAAACAGAAGTAGAAATATTTGTATTATATTCAGTTAGCAAAAGAGATAAATAGAAATAATAGTCTTGCAAAAACATTAGTTTAGTATCAATCAAAAGAAGACAAATACAATGTTAGTAATTATTTGGAAGGGAACAGAGAACAAAACAAAGAACAAAATTTATATTTCTTTATACAGCTGTTGTGTTACCATATTCTGAAGACCATATGCAGTTACAGTCCCCCTCTGCCTCTATAAAGATATGTTAGAGCTTGCCCAGATTCTGGGAATGGTGGCAAGGCTCACCATGAAGCACTATTCATATAGGGAACATTTAAACAAGTCAGGACTCTTTAGGTTTGTAAAGAAATCCTGAGGAATATGAAATACAGAAGGAACCACCTCCGGTGTGGGGAATCCCTCAGCTGTAAATTACTGAAGTCTATTGCAGGGGGAAGGGTATCACTCTGCTCACTCTGTTCTTAAACCCCTCAAACATCTGCTGTTGGATACAGGGCTAGATGGAGCTTTGACCTGACCTGGTGCAGTCATTCTTATGATTGTGTGGTTCACCAAGCTGAATTAGCCCACAATGTCGTCAGGTTATGCAAATAGGGAAGGAGGAGTGACAAACGCCGTCCTCAGCCTTATTTCATGCTCTGACCTTCAGCAAGTTTACCGCCTTTATTCTAGTGCGTGCAGTTGCAGACTAAGCCTGTGTGTAACTGAATTTAAAGAGCAGTGTGTCAGTGGTTTGACGTTTTTGCAGTTATTCCTTAAAACGTGGATTGAAAGTCTAGTAGTTCAAATGATACTTAAATGGGAAGGAAATCCAAACAGTTTATGACATGGAAAGCTCAATTAGAGGGCCCAAACAATGCTCCTTTTTCTGGTGACATGATAATATAACCATTCACATGTCATTACTGCAAAACCATAGATGCATTTCACATAAAAAATTGGCTTTTAAGAGGCATATTCTCTTTTTTTTCACCCACCACTTTTATTTGCTATCATCTGAGAGCAGAAATAGCAACTCTGCATGCTTTTTATGTTCATCTCTGATGCTCAGGAGGCAACAGAAGCAGAATCCTGGCCGGATTTATAGATTTGCAGCACTGATATAGCAATTGATAAAATGTAATCTTTTTAAAGAATACAGGTTGTAGTGGCCACATGTGCTGAATCATTTTTAGATCTAACACCTAAACTCCATCCTAATTCTGGCTTCGTGCCAGCATTCATGCTTCATGGAAGCATAGACAGGACTTCTTCTGCCTTCCCACGTGTGCTTTGTGTGCTTTCCTACCCGTAGAGGCTTGCTGCCTTCCAAATTAGAGGAGAATCTGCAACACATATGCTTCCAGAAATTATGTCAAAATATGATGATTTAATACAGCATTCCTTTCTGATTAGGAAAACTACTTCCAATGATGTATCTGCCTAAAGATTTTTATTAGACATTCAAACTACTGAGTCTGCTTTTAAATGCCGCTTTTCTTGGCTGTATGTTACCTCATTCAGACATCTCATACAAGGAGATTAATTTTCAGCTTGTAGAACGCTGATTTAAAAGCATTCCTCGCTTTTATATTAAGCAGAGAGAACAGCTCATAACTTAACACTTACTTCGTACTGTTATCACTGCTCTCAGTGCCTCAAAGGCTTCGAGCTGCCTTGATACAAATTAGCCATATTAAATATCAGGCACACAGACATAAAGGATATGTGATGATCAGTATTTTATACAGCGGGAGTACACAAAAGCTGTTACAGTTCCAACACATTAAACGAAAGTGTGAAATAACTGAGAAGAATAGAAACGTAAGACAAAAGGATTAATTCAAAGAACTTTACTTTGACAGTGCAGATGGTGAATTTTTTCAGTGGTGATCCCAGGCTGCTGGGCCTTCAGCCCTAAAGTTTTGCTCATCTTCTTTCCACTTGAAGATGTCCATCCCTCCCCTTTACCCTTTCCTTTCCAGGGAAGCTGATCTCTAACCATGTAAGACTGCAAAAACCTAGACCTTGCTCTCCCCTGACTCATAGCAAATGCTAGGTGTAACAGTTTCACAGGCAAAGGTCTTGATTTGGTTTTATTAGCATGTTCTGCAAAACATCCAGTGTACAAGTAGTTTTCAAAAGCAGGGTCCCGTGGATCACATTATAATAATTTGATCTGAAAGTTAACTGCTTGAACGGACTACTGAAGTGGAAAGCTTTCACTGCAGAAAAGAAGATTAGTTTTAAAAATGTAAAATTAGTTCCATCTCTTGAATTAAAACCTTTTGAGAGTTAGGAAATCTTCAATTTGGGAACCCCTTATATCTTCTTCCCTTGTGAAGAAGAGGGAGGAGGATTTTTCCAAGATATTTTGGGTTTTTAAGTTATGTCCTTCTTCAGCTTTCCTGTTCATTGCTGCTCACAACTTTCTTCGCCAACCTCATCAAGATTTTCACATGCATTGTCTCAGAAATCTTCACATTCACCCTGCTTCTGCAATATCATGCGTAATCACCAGCAAAGGTATAGGTATTTCAGTCACACCAGGGAGAGGACATGAGATGATTCACCCTTGGATTAACACCAGCCCCTTCGATGCAAGGTGATGAGTTTCAATCACTTACTTTAATTTCTCAGCCATTTCCGTAGAAATGCTAGAAGCCAGCACAGCATGTGAGTAATATAATATAGAACTCTGCTAGTATAAATGATAGCTTAGCTCTAGAGTTGGTGAACAAATGATTTGCTAGTGTAACCTAATACCTCCAGCCTAATTTGATGCTGTGAGAGGCTAGAGGCTGAAAGGAGACACAAATGCAAGATGTAAATTTCTGTTTAATGCAGTGTTTGATAGCCACAGATGGCTACGCTTGCAGACAAAGCCAAGTAAAAAGAAATAATAACTTTATAGACTGGAGACATTTTGCTAGGTTTTTACTGCCTAAAAAAGAAAAATCAGGATGCAGACCAGAGCAAAGAAGTGAAGTGGGAAGCGTGGAAGAGATGCACAAATTATTTGTATCAAATATGAAATTTAGCTTATTTCAGATCTGATGCTTTAAAGAATCCTATTTTGTGCTTGTGAAGATTGTGACCATTTGCACTGTGACTATCTTGCAGTCTTCTTTTTATAGCCAACCTTTTCCATTCATCCTGAAATGCTGTAATGATTTTTTTGTAAAAGACTAACTCTGTGAAACTACAGGACTTCAGTTTAGTTGTTAATTCCCAGCTTCTTCAGAACATAATTCAGAGTCACGCTCCTTGAGTGGAATTATCCAAGTTACCAGTTGGTGATTTCCCTGTTACTGGTCTTTTTGAATGGCTTGATTTAGGGTCTGTTTAGCATTTGCCACCTTACTTTCCAGATCTGGAAGCTCTTTGGGTTTTTTGACTTCCCTGGAGTAAAATGAGAGCAGGAAAACTCTCCTATTCCTTCAGCTTATGCTCAGATCCTCAGGAGACTCAAAGGCTGTGGAGCTCTGTGAATTACATCTTTATATGCATACGTAAGGCGTCCTTGGGCTGCCTAGCATTCATTCAGTAGTGATTACAGGGATTAATCTTTGAACGTAAAGGTGCTAAGAATTCAAGAGATGACCAAATGCTTGAATCTGTAAGTGAACAAAGAAATATTGGTTCCTTTCCAAACCTTCTGAATCAAACTGCAGGGGTTCGTTTTGTGAACTGAACCCTGCAGGATTCACACAGCTGTAGAGAGAAATCTAACACCTAGTCCAAGTGAAACAATTCCAGGATCCAGCAAAGAATTCCTAAACCATACAAGCCATAAAACTTGCTTTGTGAAAGTCTTGTTTTCTCTTTTTAATATTTATGTAATGTATCCATTCATTGTCTGTGTCCTTACTAACAGTAAGTGACTATTCTTTACTTCAGGACAAATCATAAAACCCATAGTAAGGTTTTCTTCAGGCAAAATGTCCTTGAAGTCTATGGAAGCTGGAATTTTGCTCAAGTGAAATCTGAATGAGGGTCTCCTGTTATGACCTTTAATGACTTTTACTGACTTCTTAATAAAACATTTACAGACATTTAAATAAAAGGAGTAGAACTGTGACCTGAGTTGCCATCCATTTGTTCAGGATTCTGCTTTCTTCATAATGAGGGCCTTTTAGGTTACAACGTGAGGACTGAAGAAATTGTAGATGGTTAAAGTGTGCCAGAGTAGATTATTGAATTAGTGATGTAAGAGAAAACATAAATAGAAAATCTAGCTAGATTACAGGAAATCAGACGCACTTAAATGATGCACTTGGAGAACGCATTTTTTACATCGTGTATGTGAAGAGGAAGTTGAGAAGTATAGTTTTTGTTTCAGGAAGTCAGATGAATATACTAATACGTATAGTTTCTCAAGAATATTGTAAAATCTTTAGAGATCAAGTCCTGTGCCTCCTTTTATTTATGTAGTGGACAGACTGAAGTCAAGAGGATAGCTTTCAAAATCATGCATGTGCTTACGTATGCTGTTTGAAGTTGAACTATAAATGGAAAATGGCCTCTTTTCCTTGAAACACCATTGCCTGTCCCACCCTGAAACTGGTATCCGTCTTACTGCCTGGTAACTAAATAAGTGATAGTGTGTTCCTATTGTTATAGCTCTCTCTCAAACATTAAGTTCATAAGTAGAAAACTGAATATAAATTAAATGATTGCAAATTAGGAAAGCACTGTTCTGTGGTAGGGTTCTCTGATGTAACAAGCACTGCATGTCTTCCTTTATCTAGCCCTATTATTTTTTTAAAGCATATATCCTAGTGACAGGGAATCCACAAGCACTTAGGAAATTGTTCTAAAGGCTAACTAATATTGCTGTTAAGAAGTATTTAATTTCTAGTTTTACTTTGTCTAGCTTTGGTTTCCACCTTTTTGATCTTATTTTACCATTATCCGCTATGAAGAAGAATCCTTTATTATCAAACACACCATTCTATATGTACACATGAAACCCAGCAAAGTTCTAACCACATTAGAAACAATGTGTAGTGCAATAGGTATTTTGCCTCACTTTGTCATACTATTAGTAAAAACCTTTTTGTTTGCTTTGTTTTAATTTGGAGCATCTTATGGGTGGACATTGTTGCTAACAATTTTTCATCAAACGTTGTGAAAATAGATTTCTGTATTTGTCGCCATGTTATAACAAAATAAATGAGACACGTACTGTGCAGTTCCGCCAGACCTGGAGCAGACATGGAAAAGATATAAATGTGTCAGTATTACGGGAGGGAAAATACATAAATGCACATGGTGACTCTCTTAAGTCTTGGGCTCAGTGTGATACTAATTCATTTTGGTGACATTTGGAAAACTTCTCCCAACATTAATAATAAGTTTGTAGTGGGGGGTAATTCTGACAGACACAGTGTTGAAATAAAAACTTGAAAGAATGTCCATCAGATTTTACAGGTGCATAGAACATGCATTTGCAGTTGATTGATGATCTTTTTGTTAAAGGTTGACATAATGTTGAATGGAATGTTTTGTTTATATATGGTGGTGTAGTTTATTGACCAGTACCAAAATGTATGACCAATCTGGGACTTCATACAGTGTCTCTTTTTTTTCTTTTTTTTTCCTGGAAAAATTTTCTATATTTATCTTCTCTTCTGATGATCAGCACATGGATGCTCTTTGATTATTTTATAAATATAATTTTCTTGAACTAATTTTTCCTTTAAAAATATTCACTTCAACTGAAAATTTTAGATGAAAATACCAGAATTTTAAGCAATCTTTAGAAAAAGGATTCTGGGATTGACTTTCTGGGCAAATGTTATAGGACTTAGTTTTCCTGCAGTTTTTTACTGAAAACAAAAATAACAGTTGGCATGTAGTTTGAATAGATCTGTCTTCTATTTGGAAGACTAGTTCTGATGGATTTCACTTAAGGGAAAAAAAACTGCAAAAAGAAAAACATCTGATGGTGTCTACCCCTAATGATTGGAAGTGGAAGAACTGGAAAGATGGTGCCACTATTTAATAAAGAAATTTATTTGTCTCTTTTATAAGATCAGACCAGTGGAAGAAGGGATGTCTTTAACCTCACTTCCAGTTCAGAATATTACATTTTCAACTGCAGCAGCTAGTTATCTAAATACTGAATTGGTTTTAAAATTATGAAGATGTGCGCACTCAAAACCATTCTTGAAATACACGTAAAACTTAAGCTTTCATCTTAACATAAACAACATGTAAGTTGCTCTTAGTTGTAAATAAGTGTGAAATGAGAACCTTTTCAGTTCTTCAGTCAATTTTATTAGCTAAAGTTGGAGTCTCTAGATAATCTTTCAGTCAAAACTGACAATGACTCTGAAAGTTGGGGTTTTTTTCGAAAATTAAAACAAAACTAGCTAAAGGATCCTAATACCAACTTTGTCCTTAAAGGTCAAGCTAGGATCTTGTCTTCCTTGAGACTGCGCATTTGTATTTGTGCTCAGGAATTCATTCTCCCCACAAGACAATCTTATAAGCAGTGTTTGTTCAGGAAGGAAAAAAATGTCTATCAGTATGTTGGAGAAGTTAAGTAGCTTGTTGGTCTGCTTTCATCTTCTTTGTCTCAAAATATGGGAATCTATATATGTATAATCTCAATGTACTTGTCCTGACAGACAATTGAATAAGACAAAGACAGAGGCACTTCTTAAAAACTTCTTCCCCTTCATTAATTGTGCCAGCAAAAACTAGAATCCAAAAACTGTTTTGCCTGTCCTGGATCATTGAGGTATATGGATTGAGATACAGTCAATGACATTATCTGGGTATAATCCAGCCAATTCTGGAAATAATCTAACAAATAATGTTAAAAAATAAATAAAGACCTGCATGTATCTAGGTTTCAGATAGGACAGTGTATCAGTGAATCCAAAACCATAGGCTCAATTTCTCTTCTTATTTTTCATATAGACAGAATATTTTATACATTGTTTATTTTTCACCAGACCTTAAGAAAAACAAAATTAGGGAAGTTAATAGCACCCAAATGGATCAGGTAGTCTTGGCTCAAGGGCCTCTTCAGAGATACAAGGGAAGTGTGGTTTTCATCTGAGTTTTTTTCACCCTCGAACTGAGTTTGACTTGTGAAAAATCTTGGGAAGTACCAAGACTCTCAAACTGTCTGATTTCATTATCGTACATCTATGGAAAGAGAATTTCCTTTGTCTGTTAGTTTGGGTAACAATTTCTGTCTGATGTTCATTGTATAGACTCCTATATTTAAAATATCTAATATTATAATTCTTAGATTTTCCACAGATACAGTATGAAAGTGACAGTGCTGTATGGGTCTCATTCAGGCTTTAGGCCACCAAGACTTAACCTGTCCATGAGTTGTTCTCACTAATTGGGAACTATGTGAGAGAATTTAGCTAAATTATAACTGCTCTATACACGTGATTTTAATTCTGAAGGAAATTGATTCAGAATCTTTTCCAGTCATGTTCCAATAATTTCCATGTTCTTACAATAAAGGTGAAGCCCTTTTAACCCGGTACTATTGCCCCCTTCTGTCTTCTGAATCCAAATTCATAAAGTTGTGAGCCTGATGCCCCATGTAGCCTCTCATTACACTTTAGGTGCTGTAATTTTTGTTTTCTCTCTGACAGCTGTAGCAAGTGAATGTACAAGCGATACTCAGAGAGTGACAATACGCTCTTTTCCACTAGGACCAAAGACATCCTCTTCCTTGTAAGAAGGAAGTTAAAGAATTGGAAGAACCATAGATACATCAACTGAAGGTGTAAAAAGGAAACTAAGTAAAGGAAACTAAGCTTAATAAAGCACAGTTGGAGGGCGTTTTCTGTGCCCAACAAAATTTTGAAATTACAATTCTGTGAGAGTTGGGGCAAATAAACTTCAGTACAACTGAATTCAATTTTTGAATGTGGATCATTTTGAAAGAATTTTTAGAATAAAGCTCAGATAGTGAAAAATTATTCAACTTTTTTAAAAAAAAACAGCATTTATGAATGCAATATGCTTCTTTTGAATACTGGATGTTATAGACAATACTTACAATGTTTCTAGGATGTCTTAGAAAGTAATAAATATTTTGCTTATTTCTGCATAGAATTTACCAGCATTGATTTATTAGGAACTAAATGAAAAGGCATTTTATTGTTCTGTCTTTTGACTTTTTAATGGATTCAGATTTTTTTGTGTGTGCAGAGCTCTGAGTAATCATCAGGCTAATCAACTAAAACACGTTATTTAAAAAATTAGAAAATTTTACACATTTAAACTAAATTTCAGAGGGATCACAGTTAGTGAAGAATCACTTAAAATTATGTTCTTTTTTTGTATGATTGTGGGCTTATGTATAGTTGCATAGCGTTTTGATTCTTTCCCTTACAGATCAAAGACTGCTTATCAATGTTGGTTTAGCTTTTTCTAATTGCTAATTCTAAATATTTGATTAATGATAATATTTTAATGTTGGGTTTAGTAGTTTTTTTTGACCATGTGCTAACACTTAAAACTACTCAAACCACAGGCTCTCTAAAACTAAAAGGAGGTGTGGGCTTCCAGTGCAGTGGTAAAATTAGTTTTTATCTGCAAAAACAAGTGAACTGCAAAGATAAGTGTGGCTATCAAATTGACAATTGATAAGTGTTGCCAGCGAATTGTCTTGGTTTTGTGCTCTTTTTCCAGTGAATACTTTGATTTTAATTAGGACTTTGTGACTTTTGAAAAGCTTAGTTTGGCATACAACTCCCAAGGTCAGGAATAATTGTCTGGAGTTTCTGGTATTTATCACAAGGTGGGGCAGATGAATGCTTCAGTAGCTGCACTGATTTGAGTAGAAAAACCCTCATTGCTATCTTTTACTTTTCTGTTATTCCAGAAATGTAAATCCAGTCTTGTATAAACTTTGTATGACATGGAACTGGAAAATACAGAAACTGATGTTTTAGGACCAAAACGAACTCCTGTGCTATACTGAAGTCAGAATGCCAGCAGGGAAATAAGTCTTTATCTGACGTGAAATTACTGATGAAAAATATTTCTGCATTGTAATGTTGTTTTAATAATATGCCACCTAAGAATGTATTTTGTATATAATAACTTATAGAAAAAGTACATGCAGGTAGATATTCAGGCCTTTCGGTGCTAGGAAGTTTAAACATACATCAGGTGTATATGTGTCAGAGCCTGTTGGAAAACTCTATGTCATGCAATTCAGAGCAGACCTGGCAAATCTATTCATCATGAGCTGCAGACCACCACTGTGTTTGCAGTGCAAAAAGCTGGCCTTTCTTTTCTGGATAATAAATGATCACAGAACTGGAAATGAGTCAGACCTTTCAGACCAGCCAAAGACAAACTATCTTTGATTCCAGTCCTCTTGATTCACCTGTACATATTCCATGTATTACTCAGGTGCTAAGCAGAAGTGCTTTTTGTCTTGGAGGCTGAATGGCCCTTTAGTTTAAATTAGGGACGTTCACTGGTCTTCCCTGAGAAAGTAAAATAAATTTGCGAGTGGTTACTAGTTGTAAAAAGCTGTTAAAATACACAAGTTCTGCCTCATTTCCAGTGAAATGCTGTGACTTAAGAACACTCGTTTATTGTTACACAGTATGCTGCCAGACAGTCCAGGTAGATGAAACCTGATTCTCTCTCTTATTGCTTTAAGCATTTCATTATCACTTGTGGGTTGTTTCAAAAGACAAGGAAAATATAAAACTCCTTGGAGTGAAGTAGTAACTTGCAGCTGAGATTTTTTGGTGGGTTGTTGGGGGGTTTTTTTGCAGTAAATTGACTGCATTTGACCTTTGACTCAGGAGGACCTTATGGTTTTCCATTACTGAAGAAATAAGTTTCCATAATGACAGTGCTATCAGAGGTGAGATGCGTAAAAGAAGCCGTTATGTAATGAAACATGAAGAGACACACATGAAATATTAAAAGCTTGACTGGGCAAGTCAGCCTGTGTCAACGGTAATGCTAAGAACATCTATCATAGCAGAAGCTGTGCCCAGTCTGCGATACCCTGACTGCAAGCTAGGTATGTAGTCAGATTGCTGAAGTGGAGCCCTTTTTCACTGACCTGTTGCAATGATATGAAGTGTTAAATGTATTTTTAGATAAGCTGTCTGTTTGCTATATCTAGACAGCAAACTGTTATTGATTGATTCCTGCCTTTGCTTTCAGAAAGTATTTTTAGTGTTTTCTTATGAACGGTTGTATTAGTTCTGTACCTTCGAATTTTAGCCCTTGTGCTTTTTTGTTCTTCTAATGATGACAGTAAAACTTAGGCATTAACAATGGTGAGAAATTGCAGAAATCGCAACTCTTTCTTCATATTTAAATGCAGTTAAATAACTTTTTCATGGTCTTTTAATTCATAGGAAGTTATGTCCATATGGAAACAGACCATAGAAAAGTTGGCCTCATTCTTAATTGTATTTGCTTGGTATTCATGCCTGTCATCTCCTAAAGTGGTGATGTTTCCATTTCCCAGGTTGCAACTGCCTTTAGGAAAGAGTAGAAAGCCTTACAGACATCTGCCATTTACTAGATTGCTGATTGTGATTTAAAGCTCTTAACACTACTCTTTGATCACATTGTGTGTTAGAAAAAGAACTTACAAAAGGCAAGTACATTTGAATAAGTGTCACAGTTCATTGTTAAAATTGCTATAGGTTAATTCTGGAATTAACCTAGCTGGAAAAAAGTAATTTTGCATTTACAACTTTCCTGGTCTCTGTGTTAGTGGTTTATATAATTATCAGCTTGTTAACAAGTTGTTGGGGTTTTCATTCCCTTTTTTTTTTTTTTCCTTAAGATGAGATAGGAGAATTTTAAAATTGCTTTCATCATAAATCCTTCCATTTTCAACATCCTATTTTCTATTTTAAAATGTATTAAACTGCAACACTTATGCCCTCAATTTCTGTTTTGGAATCTACTTAAACTTTTTCACCATACTAATGCAAAAGCAAATAATTATTAATTTTATCCTCATAGGATCCCTCTGAGACAGAGAAATACAAGCTTAATTATACAGCTGAGGAACTATAACATCAGATAGATTGAGTGGCATGTGTAGGTCACACAGGAAGTCTGTGGTTGGGCTGAGGATTGAAACAAGGTCTCCTGAGTCTCAGTCTAGTCGCATCTTTTGTTTACGGCTATACATGAAACCATTTGTTATTTTAATTCTCATTTAGTGATTATGGTAGTCTGGGATTCTTTTAAAGTAAATAAAGCTTTCTATAAAGCTTTAGAGTAATCCCTAGTCTTTATTGAAAATGGAACACAGATCAAAGCTGCAGGTTTCTGTTAGAATTTTTTTCTTAAATTATTTTTTTACAAAAAAATTAATATTTTTCAAATTTTTTTCTTTTTTTGCCTTTATGTCTATGAACTTCCTGCTTTAGCTGAGAGAGGAGGTGAAAGAAGAAACTGCAATATCTTCAACCTTACAGAACTCAGGACTAGCAGGAAATCTCACAGGAAATTCTTGCCTCACGATATTTCCAGCCATGAGCCTTTTTAGTCAGGTATGTGAGGAAAGAGATGCACAAGAGGTGAGATTATGATCCCATGAAGCTTGGGGGTGGGAGTGTCCATCTTTAGCTCAAAGAAACTCGATAGGTTTGGGTTGTCAGTAACATGTCCAGCCCTGCCACAATTGCCCTACCTTACTGAGAAAGTGAGGGAAGCAGGTGACCAGGAGTACAAAAGCCCACTAACCAAATTTCTCTGCCTTCCACAGACAATTTTTAAGTAAGTTGGTCCATGCTTCAGGCACTTTCTAAAGTAGTTCCACAGTTTTTTCACTTGTCTCAGCCTTAACATGGATGATTAGGGCTTAGGGCATACGTGTTTTGAGCTTGGTTCAACTGCCATCACACGTTCAGGCAAAAGAAAAAATGTTTCCTCAACTCAACATGTCCTCACAGCATGCATATCAGAGAGCTTTTAAAGCCCGTGCAAAGAAATAGAGGGTGCAGGTAATTCTACTTTTGTATATTGTATAATATCTAGGAAAACACAGCACAAAAGGCACAGCTTTCATTTGGTCTATTAACATTTACCCTATAGCTCAGTCTGTCTCATTTGCTTTGACACCAAACAGATGTACTTCTGCTGTCAGAGGCAAATAGTTTTTTCTTTCTTCTGCTTATTTCCAGGTATTGTACCTTTTCCAGTCTTTAAAAATTCCTACATCATCGGTATTTTTTAAAGTATTTCACAAAATACAGTAAAGGTATAGAATAAGTCTGTGCTGAACGCTTCATTCTCCAACTTCAGGAAACAATTGGATAGAGTAACTTCTGGAATGTACTGTTCTTGTTTAATATCAAATGTCTTATAAAGAAGATGCAGAGGATGAAAATGGATTCCCCACCTCATAGCTGTGAAAGTATTAACTGTCTTGTTTCTCGAGATGAAACAAATTCTTAGATCCAAAGTAGCTCTTGAATTTAAATTATTTATTATTTATTTATCATTGGAGACAGCTCTTCATGTTGTAATTTAAAGTTTGGTAAAGTCCTTTTGAAGTATCGGTCAATATTGCAAATATTGTAATATTGTTTAAAGTGTGTATTCTGTAAAATCTAGGTTAAGAGGTGTTGCATTCTAGGAAGGAATTTGTAAATGTTTTTCCAAACCTCTTTTTAAAATTACTTTGATTGATCATGCCCTCTGATGTTTGCTTTCCAGCTTTGAATACACTAGCAAACATGTTTACTTGTAAGAACATTGACTGAAGGCACAAGCTATAAGCACATACTGCTGACTGCTGACACAATGTGAGTTATGAATACGTGTTGCAAGCAGTTCTACTCAACACTGAGTTTAGTATAAAAGGAAAGAGACTGAGGAAAAAAGCCTCACACACCAAGGACGAAGTAGCACATCATATTATTTGCCACTCATGTTTTTAAATTGCAGATGGTCACATTGAACTTGCTGTTCACTTCTGCCTATGCTCAGTAAGAATTTATTCAGTGCAGAAAGTTTGCTTAGTTCTGTTTTAAGCTGCATATTTGCAATTTGTAGCTAGGAAGTCAACCATATAAGGGATGCACAAGGAAAAAAGATGTGCTTTTCTCTAGGAAACAATGCATAATATAGCTCATGTGACTGTGACACCTACAAATGTTTAATAATTTCCTCTCTAGATTGATAAACACTATTTTAGTAAACATGTTACAATGCATATGGAAATAAACCTTTTTCTTAAAATACTTGCTGTCAAAACAGACACCAAAAAATGACTGAATTGCTATAAATATGGTTGAATTGAAATCCTGAACAAAATTTTGCGGTTTTAGAATAATTTCTGATTTCCACAGCATTCCAATTTGCAGGGGTTTGTTGGTTGGCTATTTATTTGTTTAAAACATTTCAAGATGGATTGTACGTGAAATACCTAGGAAGAGAGAGAGTGTTGTCATTGGTATTTTTCAATTCTTCTGGTACTAGAAAGCCGTAGAATTCATCTTTTAAGTTGTCTGAAAAGCATAATGTAAGGTAGGATATTATCTACTTTTTTTTTCTTTTTCTTTCCCCACAATGTGAACCTTAGTTGAATGAATCAGTCTTCAGACTGGAGCATTAAGAACAAGTTAATCTGTTTGCTTCACTGAAGGCAAACAAGGGTGAAATGATTTAATGTCAGGTAATACAACACCATGAAGGCGTCTCGTAGAAGTTCCTGTGCATATGCCTTGTTTTTTATAATAATGGTTTGTGATAATGTGCTCTAATGCATGTTCCCACAGAATTTTATAATTGTTGCAAAACTAATGTGAGTTATTCTGTGCTGCAAAAAAAGACTTCAAAAAAATGACCATACAAGAGAAATCTATACTTGCTACATTTTTCTGCAGTTCCTCAATCTATGGACAAGGATGAGGTGGCTATAAAGAGCTTCAGCCACTCTTTCAAATACTGAAATGGAATACAAAATTTTATTGAGAGTATGACTAGTGAATGAATGCAGGTAGAAGATAATACTTTTAATTGTTTCAATCAGAGGTATTAATCTTCCTTCTTTAAAAATCCATTGTAGTAGTCAATAAACAAATGACCATTCCCAAAATCTTTCTCCTCTCCTGCCATATACAACTATGTGGAGGGAAATCCCATCGAATGTCTACAATTGGTACAACTCTTCACCATGTTTCTGCTGCACAAGAAGGGTTGGGGAGAGTGGCAGCATTGGCTTGGTTTGAGTTTTGACACCAGTGTCCTGAAGCAAAGCTTTTCCTTTGGTCCTAAATCACCGGCTTTAATATAGGGAAAAGTTTTGGCAAAATTCCAATTAAATATTTCCCTGCTTCTATGTTAAGAAATTCCCTGAAAAAATATATTTATATTTGGAAACTGTACAAGTGAGGGGTCTAATCCATGCATATATTCAGACTGAATTATTGAATGAACTCAGTGGCTTAAACTTTTTCGTGTAGATGCTTTCTAGTGTCTCAGAAACTTCACACATGTAGGCTTTCTTTGCAGACTTTCCTTAAAGAAATCCTGGAGTACAAAAACAAGGTGGCGTGTTCAGAGCAGAAGGCAAAGGAAAGGTCGGTCTCACAGCATTTTTTAGCTTTATTCTTTGTGTTGTCTGCACTACCAGTCAGCCTCTCAATCTGAGGCTTTTGTCCTACATCCCAAGCTCTTAAAAAAGAAATGTTTACATTCAGATTTAGAATGTAATACCCAACATTACAATGAATCAATTAAAAGATATACTCAGAGCCAAAGGCTCTGTAGGTCTGTCTTTAAAGTACTCAGAGGACCTATGACAGAAATAGGTCCAATTCTTGATGTTTACTCATCTCTTCCAGGAGATCAGTATAAAACCTGAGGTATATTTTAATGTTGTTAAAACCGTAAGTAGCTTAAAAAGTAATCCTAGGTGTACTCTTCTACTACCTTTATCCACTAGGTGACAGTACAGCTCTTCTACCTTTTTTTTCCATTATTATCCATAGGTGTTTTTTAAAAAAGTAGTTCGGTAAAAACTTCTAATGTGTTCTTTCCAACCGAAAAGTATATGCTGTGCATGATTTTTTTAATGAGAAAAATTTCTGTATAGTAAGTAAATTTTTCTCAGTATAGTTACTTTAGTTAAGGCAAATAAAATTCTGCATCAACGAGCAAAGTTGTATGGTTTTAACTGTGAAAGATAATACTGAGAGGTTTAATTGTGGTCTGATAAATAGCTATGGAAAAGCAAATCCTGGAAGTAACTTGGGCAAAAAGCAGTTTTCAACCCCAAGGTAAGATATGCAGAACAATTATACTTTTAATTGTAGTACTGGTCTTTATGAAAAGAGCTTAAATTAGTAAAGCTTTCTTTTAAATAAATAATAGATTGTGCAGTGTAGTCACCCTTGTTTATATGATTTGTTACAGTGATTTAATTAGAGATAAATTACTTTCAGTACTGTATTTTATAACACAGTTGTCTTTTACTTCAGCACTTAGTTACTTCTTACTTTCTGTAAATGTTTGAGAAGCCCACGCACTGGAAAGAAAACAGAAGATAAAGTTTATAGAATTGTATTTCCATGCACAATTGCATACATTTTGAAAACTGATGCTGGCTAACATTCATTTCACTGCTGCTCTGTACTTGGGTAAAGTTATGTCTCCAAGTATTTGTAGATTAATTCCGTCAGCCAGTGTCCCTGTACGAGATGAAACTTACTGTAAATTAACTTCACTACTTACATATATATATATCATATAATTACATAATTAATTAAACTGATCATTTATCAGGTACAGATACTTTAAATAGTTCTGAAAGACAACCGAATGTAGTAAAAAGCCCAAGACTTCCACATTTGCTGTTTATAATAAACATTTTTAATACATTTGATAATAGTACATTGTTTTGATGGGGTTATTTTCTGTTACACTGTCGCTTTGCATATTGTTTACAGCTTGTAGAATTACATGTTCATACTAAATTGTCCTGATTCTTAATAAAGAAAAGGACTTTGTTACATAGTAGAACTATTTACTGTTATCATTCTTCTGCTGCATTCTGAGAATAAGTCTTTAAAATTAATACCTAAATGTATACAGTAGGCAAATTAAGTAAACACAATTAATATTGCACATTAATAATAAAAAATACTAGTCAATAAGTAAAATGAAATAACTTTACTGATTTGATGGGTTCTCTTACCAAGCACCTTCAACATAAATCTTACAGAAAGGTCAATTTTGAATATTTAGGAAAAAACAGGCTTGTCATAACTTACTCATAAAATGTTATTCCTGTAAAAAAAATTCAGTATGATTTACAGTACTGATTGCCAGCTGAAATTTTGACAAGATTTATGCTCTGGTTACTCGCCTTCTTCCCCAAAACGGTGCAAGTCTGAATAGAATTTGGCCCATTTATGTTTAATGGCTGAGGACCATGTAAGGCTTACACATTTAAAATTTATGATAGACCATTACAAAGAATTGCTTTGTACATTGACTTAGGATTTCTAGTGACATTAAAGGCTGGTTTATTTCAGCGCTTCTAGTAAAATGCTGTGGTTCACCTTTGAGACATCATTTTATATACATGTTGTATATAACTGTTATTTGTTTTCTTATTACAACATGGAGTATGAATAAGTATTTCATTTTAAAGAAGGAGTTCCTCCCTAAGTTCCATCACTTTCCTCTTTCTTCTCAGACAGTAAAGATCAAATAAATTTTACTGCATAGTCAACTGCATGCCCATTATAATATTTTTTCCTATTCCTTTTAGGCATACATCAAAATAATATATCCTCTGGCTGTACTGCATAAGAAACACTTCTGTACCTTTCAGTTTAACTGTAAAACAGTTAAATAAGAAAGCTTGCATACATGATTTTAAGCAGTTGTGCAGATAATAGACGCTAATGTTAAACAAAAAAATTATCGAGTTCTTAACTGAGAGACAAGAGATTGCAAACAAAATGTACTTATAAAGATGTTGCCTTTTTCCACAATCAATTTAGCAATCAGACTGGCAACTCCATTCATAACTTTATAGTTAAGAATGTATAACTTCCACAATAAACTTGTATTTGGGGGTGTTTATGATTGAACTCGGCCAGTTAAAAATAAACTAGAGAAGCTGTGAGGTCTTTTTTGGCAGTGATTTTTCTAAATATGTATTTGAAAAAAAAGCTCTGCTTTCCTGGGGTTTACATAAATAGAAGTTAGTGGTTTTCAGGAACATTTTTGTAAACTTATAAACCCAAGAATGTTTTATTTTACAAGATGCAATTTTAGAAACCCGTAGTTCTTAAAATTATCAGTGTTAACAAAATAGAATCTTAATTTTTGAAAATAGTTAGCTGCCCTCTGTGAATGCTTTTCCCCAAGCAAACTTTTCTGAGCCGTATCATGCCATTAGTTTCTAAGCAGAACAGAAGTTAACTGGAAATTTCTTTTTAAGGCAGTCTGGTACAATATGGCCTCATGTACCAACACTCTTGGCCTGTTTCTTACCTTCCTCGTATTACACTAATGACTTCAGTTAAATTGCTTGTGATTTATAGCAGTGCAAGAGAAACATCAGATTGGTCATGCTTTTAGCAGCTCCTTCTACAAAATAGGATGTGAAACAATACCTGTGCTACTAAAGTCTGGTCATCTCTATTCCATGTTTCACAGGGAAAATGGATGGCTTGATTCTGAACTTGCTGAAATCTGTAAAAGCAAGGCTTTTTTGTCAGCTTCAGCAGGTGTCAAGTCAAGCCCTTTGTTCTGATCCTGCAAGGATTTATGTGCATACTCCTGTACATCCATTAATTTCACATGAGCAAAGTCATTGCTGATTTGAGGCCCCTGAGTTTTAGCATTATTTGTATTTTTACTTACTATAGTTATGGTTCCATTTTAAGCTGTAGTTGCATCATTCACAATCGAGGTTTAAAAGCTAATTTTCATTCTTTGCAATTTTTATCGTTTATTTCTTCTTTGCAAAAATATGGATTACTTTGGAAACATGCAAAAGAAAATTTTCTTAGTGTAAGAAAAGGTATGGATAGATGGAGGCTGAGGGGTAAAAAGTATCATCATTCATAGGGCATAAAAAATAAAATATTTAAATTAACACAAAATGTATTATCTAGAAGCATAGCAGATGACTGCAGTTTTTTCAGCTGCAACACTTACCTCTTCTGTTGTTAGTATGGCTGAGAATGTCACAACATCTAATGCGCTTGTCCTCTTGGGAGGACAATAAATATCATTGGCCTCATTTTTCAGTAGAGTGCTGGGACACAGCATCTACATGCAAAGTTGCCTGCATTATTTCAGAGACTTCCACAATGCATGAGCCTCTTGCTCTGTATGTAAGCCATTGCACCATTTGTCATCCCTTAGCTGAACAGCTTCTTGTTACTAACCAGTAATGTTGTGGTACTGCAATCTTTCTTGCACACAGACAAGGCGGCAAGATTTTTCTCCCATTTTAAGTATCAAAAATGAACATAAAAGTGACATTAATTTTTATTAGTCTCATTCAAAGTCATTTATAGAAGTACATTAGTTAGCTGAATAACAGAGTCCTTTCTTCTTCATTCCTTGAGGTGCTCTGTCTGTGCTTCCTGAGTTCCTGCCTAATACCATCCTGTATTCTTGCTAGCTTTGGTCCATGTGCTCTTATAGTTGGGCAAAGGCAGTATGAGCTGTGGCTGGTTTGGGGCACTGACTGTATAAATACACTAGTAAATAACACCTGCAGCTAGCTATGTGACTGTTGCCAAACACAATTCCTAATCATCTTTCACTTTTAGTAAAAGCTGATAAGACTATTAGTCTAAAAAAATGTGTCTAACCTGATTTCCCAGTAGCTGATTTAAAAAAAAAAAAAAATCCTATATATTTCAGATATCTGTCCCTCTGATAAATGTAATTGAAATTGGCCAATGAGTTCAGGCTGTTCAGAATAGCTGAGGTTGGAAGGTATCTCTGGAGACTGTCCGGTCCAACCTCCTGCTTAAAGCAGGGTCAGCTAGAGTAGATTGCTCAGGGCCATGCCTGGTTAGGTTCTGAATATCTCTGAGGCGGCCTGTTCAGTCTCACCCTTACAGAATACGCTTATGTGAAAAAGAAGTTCCTGTATTTCAGTTTTTCCCCCTTGCCTGNTTTCAGATATCTGTCCCTCTGATAAATGTAATTGAAATTGGCCAATGAGTTCAGGCTGTTCAGAATAGCTGAGGTTGGAAGGTATCTCTGGAGACTGTCCGGTCCAACCTCCTGCTTAAAGCAGGGTCAGCTAGAGTAGATTGCTCAGGGCCATGCCTGGTTAGGTTCTGAATATCTCTGAGGCGGCCTGTTCAGTCTCACCCTTACAGAATACGCTTATGTGAAAAAGAAGTTCCTGTATTTCAGTTTTTCCCCCTTGCCTGTTGTCCTGTCACCTGAGCACCACTGAAAAAGGGGAACCTCCTGCCTCATGCGGTATTTATACGCATCGATGAGATCCTCCAGAGTCTTCTCTTCACCAGGCTAAACAGTGCCAGCTCTCTCAGCCTCTTNCTGTCCCTCTGATAAATGTAATTGAAATTGGCCAATGAGTTCAGGCTGTTCAGAATAGCTGAGGTTGGAAGGTATCTCTGGAGACTGTCCGGTCCAACCTCCTGCTTAAAGCAGGGTCAGCTAGAGTAGATTGCTCAGGGCCATGCCTGGTTAGGTTCTGAATATCTCTGAGGCGGCCTGTTCAGTCTCACCCTTACAGAATACGCTTATGTGAAAAAGAAGTTCCTGTATTTCAGTTTTTTCCCCCTTGCCTGTTGTCCTGTCACCTGAGCACCACTGAAAAAGGGGAACCTCCTGCCTCATGTGGTATTTATACGCATCGATGAGATCCTCCAGAGTCTTCTCTTCACCAGGCTAAACAGTGCCAGCTCTCTCAGCCTCTTCTCGTATATACATCAGAAGCTCTGGTCCCTTAATAACCTTCAGGGCCCTTTGTCGTACTCAGTCCAGTTTGTCCATCTCTCTCCTGTACTGTTCATGTACAAGACTGTACATGTTTTCTGTAACTGTTCTTACAGTTCAGTACTGTTGAATGTATGCAAGCTTCACTTAGTAAGCAATAGGGGTAACAATTGCTTTTGCACATCAACCCAAAGGTGATCAGGCAGTGTGACTTAAAAGTATATTTGATTTGATTTTTACGTGTTCATAAAATAGTAAGATGTGCAGAAGCTAGAGGAAAGAATACTGGCTGACACAGTAAGCAGAATACTTTGCTGATTATGCAATGGAACCCCGTCTTTTCTGTCACTAACAGCACTACTCATTGTTCAGGATATGTGAATTTGGATAAAGGAATCGACTATGTTGAAGAAAAATAATGTTGGAATCCAGTCTTCTGATTGTACCTGAATTTTTAATGAGGTTTATGCAGGCTACTGACTTCCCTTTCACACAGAAGTGCCACGACCACACGGCATTTCGAACTTTCTGAATGTATAACTTCACTGTGTTCGTGAGTGCAAAAATAGGACAATATAAGTAATACATCTATATAAAATATAGTTTTAACTTTGACTACGTATTATAGATATAAAAGTATAAATAATATATAAATATATAACTGATCTGTAAAAATGTTTAAATCCTCCCCTTATGATTCCATTGTGCTCTCAAACATAGCTTGTTTTCACAGATGCCACTTTGTTCCTTAGCTGTGCACTGTGCCATTCTAGAAATTGCTGTGTAACAATGGGCGTAACATTCTTTTTACTGCTTTGAGTAGTTTGGATTTGAAGGACAAATTGTGTCTGGTTTTAGATTTTTATGTTGTAGAATAGGTTCCAGTAAGAGTTACATGCACTTGCACCTTATCAAATTTGATTTTTTAAGTCATCATTTGTATCCCACCTTTGTCACTTGTTTAAAAAACCATGGTATATTCAACTACAGAAGTGACAAGCGGAAGAAAAGCATAGAGAACAGGCATAGCAAAGTCAGGCAGACATATGGGAAAGAGAACAATACCAACCTACCAAGAAAATTGCCTGTGAAGATTTCTCCAGTTGTGTCCAATTCCATAAATCTTTTCATTTTCAAATTTTACAGTGGTCAGCAACCAGTGTTGCAAAACAGCCTCTGAATCTACAACTGCTGCCTGGGTATTGCTTATTTCAATAAATGGTGCAATTTGTTTATGCAACAGCGTTTTTGCCAACTACAGTAATCATAATGAACTGTGCCCTAACTGGCATTATAAATTATGTTATTGTATTATATTATTATAGTTTCCTCTCAGAAATAGAAATTATTAAAGAAAAAAAAAGTTGTGTTCTGTAAGATAATTGTGTGTCGGGATTATTGCTGATCATAACACCCTTTGATATGCAAATAGTGATGGAAGAATTCTCTTGAGTCAGAAACATTTTTAGTGAACCTGCGATTAGGGACCTAAATTAAAATGTGTAATTCTGAACTTTAATATTTAGCTAGTTTATTTGAAAAAAGATATAAACTGATCATCTAATTAATTACTGCTAATGTAAAATTGGAAATACAAAAGAAATTATTTTTAAACAATCTATATATATATGTATGTACATATTAATATGTCTTTTTTCTATTATTTTTATGGTGTATCAAATTACTTCCTCACCCAGATAGATTACAGCATTTTCCTGAAAACTTTTTATTCATTTGTTTTCTGGGTAGGCACATAAATTTAAAGGTGCAAGTATTTAGTAAAACTGAGCACCCAGAGTTGGATCAGATTTTCCGGAGATAAGTGCCTTCAACAATATGCACAGATGTAGATCACCAAATGAGGGCTGCTTTCTTCTAATTTCCTTTGTCCCTAGCTTCTCGAGTAATATAAGCAATTAACACACAGCAAATGGATTTACAAACTTTGAGTGATAATCCTGAGGACCACTAATAGTTTAAAGAGGGTATCTGCTGTTAAAGGACTCAGAAACAGTAAGAAAGGAACCATCAGGGCAAGAAAAACTTAGGGGTGTAGTCAGTGGAGAACTGATAGAGAATTTTTCAGTAGAAAAGCATTTTACACTGTTTAGTTACTTTACAAATCCCAGTGAGATTAAATCAAAGGTTCAGTTTCCCTCTCTCCCATTTCAGGGGGTTCATGGGCAGAAGAAAAAAAATTATTTGATGAAGGATCATGGGAGATGAAGAATGTCCGTGGTTCAGTTTGGTAAAGCAGGTGTAGATTAACTTGTGGCATTCAGGATCTGCTAGTATTGACTCCCATTGATTTAGCTGATTTTTCAATCATGATTCACGGGATGTGAACTGAGCAAATGCAGAACACTAACTGATACTGGTGAAGCTCATGCAGGTAAAAACTCAGTATCAAAAAGCTGTTGGGATTTTCTCAAACTAAAATTACAGGTGATTTTGATTCCTTAACTAAATAAAAACTTTCACGTAGTAATGCTGAAGTGCTTTAGCTAATTATTTGAATCAAAGTAATTCTCAAGTTTCACCCAGGCTAAGAATTTAGTCGGGCAATATATATTGAAATGAATAGTTTTTACATGAAAATGTGAAAACTAAGTAAACGATATATGTTTTGCTAGTTTTACAGATTTATGATGCTGTTTCCAGTTCAGTATTTCTCCAGGTTGTGCCAGAGTCAATTTTGATGCATTCATATGTTGGAGGAAAACTATTGTAGTTCTGTCTGCACAAAGTGCCTCTTACTGTGTTACTTCTCAGTTTCTTCTCAATTTGAAAGAGAGATGAGTACTACCCAGCATTTGTCAGAGCCATGATTTTTGTCCAGCGATATACACAGGGCTCGATTTAAAAAGCTTGTTCTTCATGCATTTCTTTTTTTGCATTTCTAGATAAGTTTAATGGATCTGTTCCATTAAAAATATGGCTACAGAACGTCTACACATTAGGGAGATTTCATATGGCTCTTGTTGCACCTGAAAAAATAGTTTCATTTTCATCACTAAATAGAGAGAGAACGGCATCAATGTTCATGGTTTTACATTTTAACTTACCAGGTGAGAGAGCTACTCTTCAGAATGGTTGTCATGCTAGTTTCAAAAAATACAAAAACATGTGGGCTTTCTAGAGTTGAACAGTCCATGCTGGCTGAGCGCCAGTATAAGTAAAATGTGTGGAAATGTAATGGCCCAGAGCAAGCTAATAAATGACAGTGTCGCATGAGATCTTCAGGGAACAACAAGAATATGCATGTCTTAAATATTTATTTGTGCTTTTGGAGAATATGCAATGTATTTTCTAATGCATTTGAGGAAAAAAAAGTGCCTTCAACTGAAAACAAATATTATTTAAGTTAAAAGAAAACAGTAAGGCATAAGATGTAAAAATTGGAAAATGCTGTTTATTCAGAAGTAACAGCATTAGTAAATCAAGGCTTCTGTGAGTTATTGTGGTTCCTACTGCTAGGCTGTGTATACACAGATACAGTCTGATTTATTGTTCACAAAAATGGCAAGATACAACAGGTGGATGGCAGTGATAAATTAAGATGTAAAGAAAGGGAAAAGAATAAGCAGTTATAATGCAGTGATGGTGCCATATGTGCAAAGTTTGAATATAGGCTGAATTCTGCAGTCGTCATGGATTGAACTGTTGTTACTTAAGTTTTACCCTTTTGTTGCCATTGCATAATGTATACATTGCCAGATTCCTTGGATATCTGCTGGTGTGACTTCATCTGATGTTCACTGGGGAGTACTGTTTTGATTAATGGTTATGTTCTCTGCGCATGTCTGGTATATAGCAAATATTCAACACTGATCTACAGAGATGCAAACCTTACCAGCTGGACTTTGGTTCTGAAACATTATGATGTCCCTGGCAAGTCAGTATTCAAAAACTATTTGATGAGAAAATGTCCTGATGGTTTAGTTTACACCAGAGGAAAAAAAAAAAAAGATCTTTGTAGTTGGGAGAGCACTTGAGAATGTTGAACATTGGAAAGCACACTGTACTCACATTAGAAGAAAGATTGCTGTTCCTACTACTTTACACTTAGTTACTCCTTCAAAATTCATCTTCTTTTTAAATTGACAGCGGAGGCTTGTTTGTTTTTCTAAGGAATATTTTAATAACAAATTAAGTGGATGAATGCTACTTTTTAAAACAAACTGTAGTAGTTCAGAAAGCTCTGTCACTTTCCTCAGAACCGTTTTCCATTTCCCAAAACCCTCCTATTTTTTCCCCTACATTTTTTGTCAGAAATGGGGGCTTTCCAGCACAGGCTTATACAATGATTATAAATAGTCAAGTGCAGAGGCACTAGCCATTATTTTTGAGGAAAACAGTGAAGTTTTCTTCATTGGGTCTCATGGTAGGAAACCAAATAAAAGTTCCAATCTAACCATTTATAAATTAACGACCCCGCAACATATACACAGTGTTTATTCACGTACCTATGCATATACCATAAAAATGGTGGTAATTAGCTACACAGATGATATCCTCTCCAGTTAAGTATCAAGTTTCAATGCTCTCCTGCAACTCAGTAGTGCAGGACTGCTTTCTCACAGACTTTCTTACTGGAATGGTTCCAGAGCACAAGGCTCCTGGAGGTGGTCTTCTTCTAAAGAACTTTTATGTTTTCTGCAAGAATGAATTCTCAGAATTAACTCTGAATGAGCAGAATAATTTTATACTGATAGGCTATCCAAGAGGGGAATGTGTAACCTACAAATTAAATACGTTGTTACTTACAGTATCTGCAGCATTAAGTTCCAAGTGAGGAATATAAGGAATATCAAAGCAATTATATATTAGATACTAGTGTTTCCAACTAGCATTTCCAGGTTTTTCCCATCTCGTGAGATTTTCATGCATTTTGCAACCTAATGTTCCTCTTTACCTGGATCTTTCATGCCAGATACAGACAAAAATGGAGGCTGAAGAATGCTGAATGTAGATTGTATACACTAAAAAGAGGAATTTGGGAACTAAAACCAAAGAGGCTTAATAGCTTTAAATTAGGTTTGCGTGCTAATTAAACATGTGAGATTTGCTCTGTTATAGTGAAGCTTTTGAAAGCTTTTTTTAAAAGTGAATTATGATGCTAAGGTTGATAAAAGAGCCTATGTATTCCCAAATTACATTAATTACATTTCACTGAATGACTTTTTGGTTGATTTTAAAGAGTACTTTAAGTAGTATCACATATAAAATAAGAGTAGTAGCAAACACATATTAAAGGTCTGAATTTATTTAGTAAGAGTAAGACTATTCAGAACAGTGGCTGTTCTCAAAGTAATTTACAGAACCCTTGGTGTAAAAAAGCACATGTTCAAGAAAAGAGCATAACAACTTAAAATTTATATCACTAATAGTTGTCGTCAGTAGTTGCAGTGAGAATGCTCTGTGTTACAGACTAAATTTCCAGTGTTGCAGGTTCACATCTGTGCTGAAGGACAGGCAATGAACAAATGTCTGTTTGAGTTAAGGGGATTTCTAAGGCTGCTGCCCTGACACTGTCTTCATCAGGAGAAAGCTCCCACTTTCCACATAGCTGAATGTGAAGTGGGCACTGGGAGTCTCTCTTCAGCCTAAGTGTTGGTGTTTGCCTCGGTTCGCTATATTCAGCTTTATATGTGGCTTTGGACCAGATCTGCGTCATTGGTTTCTGCATAAGACTCTCTGTGTAATTTCATATAGAAACACTACCTGACATTACTGAATTCCATTTTCCTTCTTCCAGTCCCAGAGTTTTCCCATGCTTTCCTCCTGTTACAGCCTCTTACTGAGAGAAATTAGCTTTTCCTTCCCCCATTCCATGTAAAGGGTGGCCAGCCTTTGGACTTCCAAATCTACATATTGCCACTGCCTTCTGTGATTGAGTGCCAGCAAACGCAGAGAACTGTGAAAACAAGGAACTCTGAGAAGATTTCAGAAACAGAAGATAACAGTGGCTTCCTGACACAGCAAAACTCCACTACATTATGGAACTAGGCTCTAATCGGACATTAGTATCACGCAGCAGCCCATCCTGAATCCATGGTGCTGTCCTCCTGCCAGTGGTATGATGTGTAACACCAGTAGATGAGCTGCACAGTAGCTCCAAAGCCAGATTGCCTCTTCTTTTTCTTTGATATCACATCTAAACTGATCAGAGAATTAGCAGGGTATGTTCACGGGCATTTTGGGAAAATAAAGAAATTTATTTTTCTGTGTTTCACAAAAAAACCTTTTCCCTACATTTTCGGTGAATTATAGCTGGCTGCTTTGCTGTCAGTTCACCAAACCCTAAAGAGGAAAAGGGGTCCAAAGCAAACCAGAGGATAAGACAAAGTCTGGTTTTAAGTAAGATTGTGTGTAATATAGGTGTTTTGGGGCCTCAGCACTAATTGTTTAATCTTGTCACTCCTTTCTGTTGTGCTTAATTAATTGCAAATATAGACATAACAAGGTAGCAAAAAGGAATTAAATGGATTAGTTGAGTCTTTTAGTCACAGTGCTCTAATAGTAATGTAAAATGCAAATGCTATGTCTTTAGCAACTTTGCCGGAAATTTTGCTTCTTTGATGTCATAGTGTAGAAGAAGCATATGTCATCATTTGCCACCTGTAAACACTCAAGATGGTTCTGATCCTCACAGGGTGGATTTTGCATGTCTACCTGGTTAGACCTGCAGGTCTAAATTTCACACCTTGAGAAGAGTACAATCCTTGAACTTGCCATTTTCCTGGGACTTTTTAATGATTGTGAAGAGGATAGACTTTACTGTCTAGCACAAGGTGATGTGGAGAGAAGAGAGATTTGGACAATGAAGGATTGACTTTGCAGTGCAGGTTTCAGGATATCCACTGTTCAGATACCAAAAACTTGGATCTGTAGAATACTTTTCAGAGGCTGATTGCATCACATGACCTGGCTGTGATCCAGGTATTTTTGCAGGGAAAGGATAGGCATGACAAAGGGACACAGAGCTTCCCTATTAGCATCAAGAGTAGTGTGGCCCACTAGACCACGGCAGAGGCATTCTCTACAGCTGATGAAGTCCGTCTAAAAATGCCATAGCTACTTGGAGACTTACAGTTATCCTTTTTTACTTGACATGTAACTGACCACCTGTCAGTGATTAGAGCTTGCATTAAGGAAATAAACAAAGGAATTATAGATTCCTCACTTGTTTTGTGAATTCATTTTGTCCTGAAAAAAAATCTCATTTTATAAAACCTAGTGGAGGAAATGTGTCTTCTGTGAGAAACGATCCTTAGGCGTTCATAATGAATTTCAGCATACCAGAATAAGAGCATTTGCTACCTGACCAATAAAAATCCAGTATTTTCTCAAAGGAAGAAGTTGAAAATATCTATCAATACAGTTGGTGGTAGTAAGTCCTCATACTTCCAGTGGAAAATTATTCCTTCTTAACTGGTCGTATTTATGTTTTTAACACATTCGTCTCTTGGCAAGTTCAGCATTACCAGTCTCTGTGCCTCTGTTGGAGGATTATTGCCCTATCTTTGTGTTAAATACAGCTACACCTTTTCCCCTTCTTTTTCTTCTTTGGTGGTTTTTTTGTTTGTTTTTGGTTTTTGTTTTGTTTTGTTTTGCTTTTTGTTTTTTTAATGCTGGCAAGCTGCTGATGTAATTAAGTTTTGGAAAGAAGAGAGGGTGTGGGTGCCTGAAAATGTTAAAGACAGGTTAATTCTAGACATGGCTTTGCATGTTGACATTTCCCATTTAACACACAGCTTCATAGTAGATTTCTCTTGAAACTTTGCCATGATATACTGCCAGCAAATGGGAGTGGTGAAAAATACTGGGAAGACCAGTGACTGGTAAAATAACACAAAATAGTGGTGCTGTCATCACCTGTTGCCACAACGCAGAATTCAACAAAAAATGCATGTGGTAGAAGACCCTAGAATATTTGACAGCATTCTGTATACAGGTCACGTTCAAGGAAATATTTTCTCTTTCTTTATTCTATCCGCAGATACTTGATAATCAGTTGTTGTGGTTTAATAGCCTTTGCATCAAGAGTCCAGTTCCTTACTGGTGTTAGCAGCATTCTCGGAAGCCGCTTCCACTTTAATAAGCAAGGAATTGGGTCCTGAATGTCTTTTTATACAAAGCACGTGGTTTAGGCCTGATCTTGTAATTGGGATTAATAGTGGTATTGTAATCCTATCGTGTTATTAATATTGGTGGGGCATTGGAGAAGAAAAAGACAGATGCATGTAGTTTTAGATCTCTGCAGAACTATGCCTACTGCGATACCATTTTGCTTAGATACATGAAGGTTGAATATATTCTTCCTGAGACATCATTTGAAATTTGATCCTGTCTCCATTGTAGGGGGGAAAAAAAAAAAGTTTACAAGCTTCAGTGGAGATTTTGGACAGCAACAAATCAACGATGAGATTTTTATTATTTTTTTTTTAACTGCAAAATTATACAATTTCTAGTTACCCGTGTAAAGTACTATGAAATCGGTGAGCACTGCCTGCAAATGATAAGTACAAATTTTTAATGAAAACTCAAATTTTAAAATGGCACTAGATCAACCGAATTTTAACAGTAATGTATTCTTTTGTCATTATGTAATGTTATAACTACTGGTACAGGCAAAAAACCCCACAAACAGTGTATTTGAAAATCTAAGGAATATTCAAACACGGGCTGAAAATCTAAACTTCTACAGCCTTAATATTTGGGGTTTTTTATGTGAAGTGAAATATTTACTACAGGGAGCTGCATTTGTAAAATAGCTAATTTTGACTCTGTAAAGAGTGAAGGTTTTCTGTTGTGAAACTGGATTTGATACAGTTATACTTGGTATTTTTGTCACTGTTTTTCCCAGTAAAGTGGAAAAATCCCATTAAATTTAATCTTCGATATTAAGCAATAAGAGAAATGGAGAAAATGTAATTTCATTCTAAATTACAGCAATTGAAATGGGAAAAAAGATTGTCTTAAATATGGTTTTTTTAAGTAGTATTTGTTGTTAAACAGTAAAAAGAGCCTGTTTTTAAGAAAATCTTTTAGTAGCCATGTAGAATGGACTTATGACATTTGTACAACAGTAGTTTACCTGTACTTTTGGATTGTTATAATCCCTCAAGGTTTGTAGTTCGGGAGAAAGTCACTTCTGCATACTCCTCATAGTATAGATGTTTCTTGAATAATAAAGGTTGGCTTCTGGCCACACCTGCTCGCTAGCTACTGTACATATATTGAGGCAGGCTCCTTGACTGTTTATGAACCTCAGCACGACTGTCTTTGAAGGCGTGCTGACTTGTTTGGAGATGTGATTAATTAAAACTCTCTTAGAGAAGACTAAAAGGTTGACATTTTGGAAAAGAATATGGAGGTTACAAATTGCTATTAGACACACAGAAAGAGATCAAGGGATAGTTTAGACTACAGAATCAGTTTTTGAAACCTTTTTACTTCATATATGTATCTTTTATACAGTTTTTTCTGTTGTTAGCTAATCCTTTGTGAAAGGACCTAACCCAAAATCCAGAGAATTTGAAGAGGTGCTCTCCATCCACCTCAGTGGCTTTATATAATGCCCAGTATGATCAAGTACCAGTAACTTCAATCATTGAGCATACACTCTAGCTGCTGCGTTAAACAGCTTTATTATTCCGTAAGGGCCTTAGTTTGATGATACAAGCGTTTACTACAGCCCTGTACCATACAAGAACTGCTTATTGATCCTGCAGCAATGACAGAACTTTCTCCTTAGTCAAAATCCTGCTGGAAGCCGGTGTGCATTCTGTGCTAAGTAAAAAAAGTCTCTAAATAATGGGATCTATGTACAAAAGGGTAGCGGGGCGGGCAGGTACGTGACTTTCTGTACAAACAGTGCCGCAGCTCATGGAAGTGCAGCGTACTGTGCTAGCCAAAGAGGTGCTTGCTTGCCTTTCAGTTTTCTTCAGGATGCCTTGCTGTGTGATATTTACTGATTGCAGTGTTGAGTAATACACAAAGAACCATAAATAACTAAATCTAAGCCCAGGAACCATTCCATTTTGACTCTCCAAATACTGAGCAAGTTGTAGCTTTTGCAGATAAATCCAAAATAACATTTCCCCAGGTAGTATTTCCATAGTGAGATCAAAGATTTTTTTTCAACGTCCTGTATTTAATATTTTAAATTTGCATTTTGTTGAAACTCTTGTAAGGGTACAGTCCTTAAGGACGGGTCAGAAGGCTTATAGACTGTTGAATGTGTGACAAAGAGGCCATAAAGAATCTGGTCAGATGTAGCTAATTAAAGGTAAATGAAGGACAGCTGCTTTTTATGTTCCCAGCACATCTTTGATCTGCTCTACCCCTCAGACCTCTGTGGACAAGGTAGTTAAATACAAACTAGGAGGCCTATTTTAAAGACATTAAAGCCCTCCGGGGCAATCGAGTGACAGTCCAAGCAGCCATAAGCTGTTTGCTTTATTCATTAGAGAACTTTAAATGTGTCAAGAAATAGAATAACGTCCATGCTCTTAGATCAGCATTAGCAATGAAGATTACAACAGCTCTGGGACATATGAATGGGCAAACTTCTTATGAAAACAAGTTTATTGAGAAGCATTTTACTATAACGGCAAAGAAAATATAGGTTGCACATTTTCATTGCAGGAATATTGATTCAATATGCATTGAAATCTCTAAAGCTGTAGTGACACAAACATCATGTAACCCAGGGCTGACCTCAGTGGTCCCTTCAATCATGTTTTAAAAAACTTCCTTTTCAGACACACGTGATGGAAAGAATATGTCATATGTGAGGGACATAATAGCACGTAATACTTGCTGAAGAATTTATGGAGAATTTACACAATATATAGCCTTTCACTTGTGTCTAGAGACTCAGATACTTAAGTTTGTAAATTGCAAGTGTTTATTTTATAAGTCAAACCTTTAAGGTCAACACAACATCAGTAAAGGATGTAGAGAGACTAAATAAAGAAAAAATCAATTAGCTATATAAGCAACTCTTTATTGCTAGTCATTTTGGAAAAAGTGACTTTGTTCAGAAATATTTGCAAGACCAACTCAGTATATTTTTTTGCAATTGTTTGATATCTTAATTTTTTTTATTATTTTGTAAACAGGAATTTAAGTGGAAATTACGGTGAAGCAAATTCCTGTAACATTCTAAATGGTAAATTCTAGAGATACATGCCATATTGCCTCAGTAATATTTAAGAACTTAGAGAAAATACTTGCCTTTTTTTTTTTTTTAATGTTGTGTGCTGTGTTTTGCTCTGTTATCTTTTGTTTCAGTACCTAAATGTTACATTATTTGACTGCATAATCAAACTCTCCATGGTATTCAGCCCCACTGGAACAGCTTTGGTATTTTAAAATCAGGTAAAGGTGTGAAAAGTCTGGAATTTTAAAATGGTCATGTCAACTGCCTTTTTGACAATGCCATAATTGCAAATTTCATAGGTCTTATCATAGAAAGAACATTTCTACATGGCATTTTACTTCAAAAAGACTCTATGTGAGTAGTGCAGTTGGAATTGCTTGCCTATGAAAGGGCTGTATGCTACTGGAGTCTGGAAGAAACTTTCTTCCATAGAGATGTAGATGTAGTAGAAGATCCTCTGTGACTAGCCACTGCTTTTCCTGGGTGATTTGACGTTTCCTCCTAGTCTTACTAGAGAGGTATTTAACTATACATAATTTAAAACTCATTTGATCCTCCAAATTGTCATAGATTTGTCTTATGGCAGATGTATTTCTGCAGTCAAGTCAGACATGAGGTTAATGAAGTCAAGCAAGGACTTAATTTTTTCATTTTAAAATATGCAGCAAATAAAAAATTCAAATTAAACTGGAAGATGGCCTTTTGTTTTTCTCAGCATACAATTCTTAGAGAACATAAATGAGAATTGAGCAGTTTAATTGAAGCACATTTAAAGATTCAGTGAACTGTATTCTAGGCAATAGTAAGTGTAAAGATGTGGTTATTGCTGGCAGCATGAGCATAATATAATGATTTGGCTGTTGGTGCCAGAAACATTGTGAAAGGCAAACAATGAATCAATTTGTGCTAAATTTAGAGTAGTTTGCATACATACTTTAAACATAAAAGCTAGATTTTTTTATGCAAAGGCAAGAAATAAATTGGTAAATTATTACAGAATTCTGCTAAATGTAAAATAGGTACATATTGTGGACTGAGGACCCATGGTTTTGGCTAGCTTACTTATACCCATTCCACTCACATTGAATCTGCGTGTATCAGCTTGGCTGTGTGGTAGAGTGAAAAAAGCAGCCCATACTATGGGAGAACTACTGTGAAAGGGAAACACAATAGCTTGATAAGACCATTTATCTTCAATTTTAAAATCCTATAAAAATAAGTCCAAAAGGGAGCTAGAGTATAAGAATAACTTTAGGTTTTTTAACCAGCTTTATTTTTTCATTTTTTTAACAAAGTACCTGGGACATCAAGACAAACATTAAGAACTTCACAATAAATTCCTTATTGACAAATGCTGCATTGCACATGTTGCTTTATTACTACAATAACCTCTCAATACTTGTATATGCATGTATTATCACAAGGTGAAATAGCCCTTTCAAAGGCTATAAAGGTTTATGCATGTGTGCCCAAGTATAATCCCAACTTAGGTTTGTATTTGTGGCATGACTATTTAAGAAGATCCATACCATTTTCTCTCTTTCTTCCGTTAACTGCTGTAGTCCAATTTTCAACCTCAGCAAAAATAATAGAATATAATTGCTTTTCTCTTTTATTTGCAATAGAACTGAACATTTTACCATCTGGTAATAATAATTCTTTCTTTAGCTGGGCAGGGAGCAGTGAAATCATGCAGATACTAGGTAAGCATTGTCAGCACCAAAGATGAGCAGTTTGAACTGTCTACTATAAGTATTGAGCATGAGCACATTTCTAGCTAGGTCTGTGGATTGGGACTTGGGAAGCTGAAGGGGATTTACAGCTGAGCAACAGCTGGCCTGGATGACATGCTGCCCGAAACACTCATTTCCAGCTCCTGTCTTCCACACATCTAGGATGTGATTCTCCAACACTTGAGTGACCTTTACTTGAAACCTTGAAGATTAAAATGCTAGTTTGCTGTACAATCAAGGAGCCATTATGAATTCAACACAGGCTGAATTGCTTTCATAGAGAGAGCTCCAAGAACATTGACCACTTTCAGCACAAATGCTACAGGCCAAACATCAGAAATTTCCATCTGCTGCTGAAGTCCTGGGGTTTTTTGAAAGCCAGATAATCACTGTTCCCAACCCTGCTGTTCCTCAGTTTCCAGATAGCAATGCTACACTGACAGGTTGCATCTTTTAAGGAACACTGTTACCTAACAAGATGTTGACCATGACCCCGTTCCTCCTCTAGGCATGCAGAAGCCTTCTTCTAAAATGTGTTAGGTAACAACAGTAAACCAAGAGCTCCTCCTGGGATTAATTGTGATCAACTAACACATTTTTAAACTCAGACATCCTTGTCCACACCAAGGGAAAAATCATATTCAACATCTTGTTTAATTAACATGTTTTCTAGTATATTTTCTCAGTGTAGACAAGGTCTCTAAGGAAGAATGACTCATGAATGCAGCATTGCCATTATGGAGTACTTTTTGGAGTAACTTTCCATTTCTCCACATTTTCTAAGGAAAGCATTGATTTGGCTCATTACCTAAAAGGTTAATTAATGATTGTGAGGAGCTCCAGGGTACCATTAGTTAATCCCATACCACTTGGCTAAATGGAATCCTGGGCAAGAGTTAGAATAAGTGTCACTTTCTTAAGTGAAGGCTAATACGTAGATCTTTTCCAACATAGTCCATGCATACTGCTCTATAGTTTTCCTTGGAGCCTCCTTGATACATGCTACAATTGAGATGGGCACAATACACGACTGCCTCCCTGGGAGAGGAGTGGGTCTTGGCTGCCACACATATCATGGTGAACCCAGCATTTTACAGACTTTCCTGAGGGAGTAGTACCCTTGCAGAACAGGTAAAAGCTTTGTATATCTGTGAAGATGGAACGGGACAGCAGGCTAATAGAAATTCGCCTGTGTAGAATTGACTGCAGGGATACTCTTTTCCAGGCATTGATTATTCTTCAAATAATGCCGTTACAATCAGGAAGAGGCTCCATGCTTCATCTTGTCAAATAAAGTGTTTTAGCCAACAGACAAGCAGATTTAAGAAGAATTTGTCATTGTTTTTATTAGGATACTAAGATCAACACAAGATTCTTTCTGTTAGACATATATTCTCAGAAGGAAGTGCATACTACGCATAAAATATTTATGATCATTTCTTACATTGTAACTATATCTATGTAAAAGCCAAAATAAATACCAACTGTTCCAGCTATACAATATACAGTGCCTGATGTGTTTATTGCCACATTTTCTATGACCAGTCTCCTTTCTGTTGTGTTTCTCCAGTGACTGTGTTATTCCAGGGAAATGAGTAACACAAGGGGAGGAGGGTGCATAATGACTTCTACGCTGTAGGGGGTTGTCTGAACTAACACATGGATCATGCTCTACATGTCTTGAATCTGTGTTGGAATCTGTGTTCAGGGTATATTATGCAGAAAACATGTAGCGGGCGAGCAACTCAGGTTTCTTTGAAAGACAAATCAGTGTGTATCACCTCACACTTTTCAGTTCATAGCTTTGAGGGTTCAAGAGGAACTGAAGACAAGAATTTGACTCCTAAGGAAAGCCAAAGCCATAATGATTCTATTTTTATCTGTGCTGTTTAGCAAGTACTGTTAGCTAGTTTTCATTCCTTTTCTCCTTATTCAGTGAATAAGTATGGAAACACTTGGGGACATGAGGAGAGCTATAATCCTGTGCTGCTGAAATCTCAAACTTTCACTTTTTGCCAGATGGATAATTAAAGCACATTTTAAACAGAGTCATAGTATTCTCAGGACATGCTGTATGATTATCGATACAAGATTTGTGTGTATGCGATGGAATAGAGGAACAAAGAGCAAAGGAACTCAAAATACCCACTGGTCACCAAAATGTTTGTATTCAAGAGATGTATTTGAAGATTGCCAGCTTGAAGTTTTAAGTGTGAATCTTGTAGAGGGAAATGTAATGTAATCCATAATGGGAAACAATTTTAAACCAGAAGATATTAATTGGAGAAGGGAAAATGGTCTACTGAGGAGAGTCAGTGTCAGGGTCAGTATTTTCTGTCATTTTATTCCCTCCATGGGCTCAGTTAATGAACAGAATGTTTTACATAATAGAATTCTGGACTCCCTTCTCGGTTGTTGATATTCCACTTGTGTAGGATCAGAGGATGTCAATGATGACAGCTGGTTATTTCTTCAACACACAGATTTTGCTTATGTCTTGTTATATGGTTAGTGTCCAGTTTTCACAAGGAATGTTTTCCCACCCAGAAGACAACAAATGTTGGACTGACCTAGTAATTGTTCTTTCCTATATTTCCTTTGGGCTTTTGTTCAACTAGTTGGATCTGAGTTGTTTTAAAATAATTAGGCCATCATAAATCACTCTGGGTTAGTTCGCATGTGACATCACCAAGGAGACCCAATGGGACGATTAGAATATGTTTTTGGACAATCTATCTGTAGCTATGTTGACTACTTTATCATGAAAATGAAGTTTGTAAACAGTAGTCTTTACAGTGTGACAAGTTGAAAGACATTGCACCCTGATATAGCTGTTCAGCAAATTAGATTTTCATAGTGCTAATTGAATTTGTCACAAAGCTGATGAACATTAGCTAAAGAAAGAGCAATATATTTTGTTTTATTGAGCACATCTCAGAGTGCTTGTAATTTAGCAGGGCCACCACACTTTCTGGGCAGGCTATCAAGAAGGATGTTGTAATGATTTGCATGACTACTACAGTAGATGGAAAAATGTAGCTTGTGTTTGTAGCTGTTCCATTAGTGTCTTGCACAGTGTGCACTCCTTTGGTGCTCTTCAGAGAGCTGTGTCATAATCCCAGCATCTTTTGAAGAGTGCTGTCTGGTGAAATCAAATAACTATACACCGTTTAAAACCTAGTGCGTAATTAAATGATGAGACAAAGGAAAGACTGAGAAAGGCAGATACCCAATAGAATCTTGAAGTTATCAAAACAGAGCTCTTGCCAAGGACCTTGGAATTCATCTGATTCAGTTGCTGGAAAAATGCCTGAATTAAAAATTATCCTATGAGGACCAAGAAAATAGAGCCAAATTCTGGCACTGTACAGTTTTCTCCCAAAATGGACATTAATGCTACAAAAACAGAATAGGGTGAACAACCCCTGGCCCCATGCTTGGCCCCCTACTGTAGGCTCTATCTGCCAAAACAAGATGGAACAGAAGATCAAAAACAGTGAGGGGAGGGAGGAGAAGTTGGAAAAGGAGGGTGGTTGGAAAGGAAAAAACTCATAGGCTATCCCTCCTGCCAGCACTGTAACACTCAACTGCAGCTCCACTTGCAAAGCACCTGTTGGCAGCTGTTGGAGTAGTTTATAGGTTTTGGGACAGAATCAGGGTAGAAAACTGATAGTCTATGTTCCCTTATGTGACATGTGATTGGGCCTTATTTTAGTAAAATAGAAGTCATTCCAGGGTGATAATTACAGCAATAGATATACCTGTTTAGAAATAACGATGACAGCTTTGCTTTCTAGAAAAAAAAATGACAAAAATTAAATTGCATGATTTTTAATGAATCTCCTTACCACAAATATTAATATTCTTTGGCTGAAATCACCTATGTTGTCTTCCTTTTATCCAGAACTGAAAAACAAAACAATGTTGCATGGAGTGGAAAGAAAATATGACAAAATGATGGTCATAAATATTAACTTGATACTGTCATTCTAACACAGCAGCAGGAAGCTGGGTATAAGGGGTTATCTGGCCAGGTTTATGTTTTGCAAGCTTTATACATGAGTGACATGATAGGAAAGTAGGAAAATTGAATATGTTAAATTAGAACTCTCAGCAAATATTTTATGTCAAGAATTCACTTTAAACATTTTAACATCTTCACAAACTTTCATGTAACTCCTGTTCAAATACATTTAGTTGAGAATTTTAGCATTACAGTTTATGCCCTCCTTGTGTTACTAACTCCAAACATTATTTGTGTTTGTGTACAAAAATTTTTGCAGTCCTTTGTTGTTATATAAATAGATTATTCTTCCTTAAGAGAAATATATAACAATTATCAATAATATATGTATTTGATATGTAATGTATATCAGACAGAAAATAAATTATTATTTTAAAATATAGGTATTTATTATAGGCTGAGCTAAAAAGTCTATTGCTTTTTTTTTTTTTCTAACTCTCCTTTGACTATAATGAGACTCTTTCCTTTGCTAATGCTTTGGTTCAGTGTACAAGGCTCATTTAGGTACCTGTATTATTCAGAAAGTTTGGATAAAGTTGAAATAGAAAGTAGATAATGTTTTGGAATTTAATCTGGTCTTATATAAACTTAAAAACTCCCACAATTTTCCTGTTCTACTTGAAACATTAAACTTATTAGTTCTAAAATAATAATTGAAATTTGAAATTTTAAGCCTTCCTTAGATTTATATTCAGTAATGAAAAAAAGAACTCGAGTTTCTGCTGCTGTACGCTACCTAGGCAAAGCCTTGTTCCTGCATGAAACCCATCAAGAGTCTTTCTCCATCAAGTCTGCCAGAGAATAGGGCCAAAATGCAAATTGCTTTAGTTCAACAGTTTGTGTGTGGAACATTTCAAAATGAGATTTTTCACTTTGTGTTAGAGTAATTCTTTGCCTTGCTTAGAAAGAGAAAGTGGTTGAGTAGCCTAGCATACAGTAAATTGTCTTAGGTATTAGAGACTAGCGTAGGTGACACCTGAGCTCAGCCATAGTCTGTGCCATTAAAATAAGAGGAGAGGATCTGGACCTTAAGACAGTGATATCTGAACAAGGAGAGCATCTAGTGCACCATAAGTATCTGCTTAATTTCAGTGGGACTGTATGGCATGCATAAAGAAAGGAATTTGCAGATATTTTAGCTCAAATAAGAATGCTTTTCTGAATCAGGATTTTTAGAAGTTTAGCTGTGAATCACTAAAAGACACAATTTGAATTACAAAAGGGTTGTAATTATTTTTGTTATAGTAATAAATAAATTAAATAGATACATTCAAACACTATAGTAAGTATAGTCTTCACAAACTGTTTTTGCATGTTGTAGCATTAAATTTATTACTCTGGATAAAAAGACACAGTGGATGCTTAAGAGTCTTAATAAACCAGGGCACAGAAAGTTGAAAAACCCGATAATCTAGTATCTTGGACATATGGATACGTATTTTCTCAACATTTCAAAATCCTTTAAGATTTGTGTAGTTCCTTTTACTATCTTTGCCCATTGACAGATCTCAAAACTACACGTTTAAAGTGATCCTGAGAAATACATCTTTTTATTGTCTGTTTGCTCTTTGGAATGAGGATGATACATGAAATGGACAGAGGAGTAGGCAAGCCTAGAAAATTTAAGTGCTGAAATTTCTCCTCAGGCAACATATGCCGGGGAGCGCGGGCAAAATGTGGGTGGTAAACTTCTGGACTTTTCATGAGGTGTCAGGAGGGTGGAAAAAAGTAATGGAGCAAACTTTGAAGACGGTGGTTCCAGGTGCCTTTGTGATCTTCCAGATCTCTTCTTTCTCAGCATTCCCCTCTTGCTATTCACACCCTCCATTCTTGGACGTGGAAAGTCCCCAGCATGTGAATTTAAGTGCTCATGATGAGCAGTGGAGCAGGAAGGGGAAAAGCCAGAACTACTGATCAGCATCAGCACAGAGCAGGACAGGATGAAGAACCAGTAAGGCTGCAGCTTGGATAGCCAGCTCAGGAATCAACTGTCGTCTTAACATCAAGTTCATCTGAGCCCTCAGGGCTCTCTTGCATAATAGCAATGTCCTTAGGGATTAGTCTTTCATGACAAAGAAGCCAGTGCCAGCCTGAACTCCCTTCCTTCACTATGCAGCAAGACTTAGTGTATTTATTTATGATGCCAGTCAAATGTTCCCACTGTTCTTAAGTCAGAAAACTGAGCAAAAACTATGATTAAATTGATCACATAGGTTAAGTCCTCACTCTCCTCACTATAATGATCAACTAGCACCATTTACTGTCTAAACCACAATGGTTCCAATATACTATGGAAAAGTATGTTTAATATACGAGGTATATAAGTACTGTATCATCAATGATACGTTTAGATTTTCACTTTACTTTTCAAACTTCAAAAACGATTGGACTCAATGAAAATTAAACTGCTGTTTGTACAAATGTTGATGAGGCTTTTTCTTATTTTATAGGTCTTGTAGAAATTTGCCTGATGCATCCCCTTGATGTAGTGAAAACAAGGTAAGATTCTGCTTGAACAGGTTTTGTTGACACTGGAAGATATCCAGATTAGGAGCTGTCAAAAAATAAAGTGCTAGAACTTCTCCAAGTAAGATAACTTGTGCCTTTAATGGCATTTATATTTGCTTACCCATATCTACAGCATTTGACAGATGGAATTTGAACAGCATGACACACTTCTGATTAGAGGTCATCTAAAGGTGTTAAATCTGTTTTATGTCATGTATTTTTAATGTTGTAACAAAATCCAATATCGAAGAGGAATATAGTTAAATTCATTTACTGTATGTATCATCTGCAGCAATGCTTTTATATGTAATTGGGAAATAATATATTGCCTCCAAAAAAATTTACACAGATATTTGAGACCTGATAAAAATAATAAAATAAGGTGTTCCATATTCTCTCTGTAAGTTAAGTAACTTCATGCTTTTATCTTTTTATCTGTCTCTACTTTCTTTTCTGAATATTCGAGCTTATGTGAGTATAAATGATTAAGTGACTTGGCAAATTTGGTCAAATTAATTTTTTTTAATGTTAATTATTTAAACAGAAAAAGAATAGTTGTGTTTCTAGTTTCTTGAATATCTTTTTGCTTTTCTATGCTTTTTAGTTTTCAAATCAGTTCATGAGTGTTACCATACGTGAAAAGCAAACCATAATGCAGAAGCATACAATAAGGAGGAGTAGACTTTTCATGCCATGTGTGTTACACGCAATGCCAATAATTACCATATGCTGCTCCTGGAGCTCTGTCTAGGTCTCAGTCATGTAGGCAGAAGAGCTTTGCTGGGAGATGATGAGGACAGCTATGGTCTCTGGGATATGCTTGACACAATTATAACTTGACATTATGGTTCCAGTTACCCAACGTGTGTGCTCGTTACGGGTGTATTTTTGGCTTCTGTTTAAATCATAAAACATTCTGGGGTTTGTCTAAGACCTTGAGATACACTTTTCTGCAGCTTGCATTTTGCAGAAGGAGGCCATCTGTCTGTGGTCATTGCCCAGCGCCAGAGGACAGTGATGCGGGCTCCATCCACATTAACTGCTGCTGAGGTGCTGTAGGTACTCCTCAGGGCTCAGAGTTTGTTCAGGCAACTCTTCTGTATGCCTTCATAATACAGAATATGTTGATTCGTATAGAGACGAAACATCTGGTAGTTTCAAGGGCCCTCTTTGCCCCTCCAAGTACCACTGAGACCTTGCTATTAAAACAAGATTTACATAAAAAGATTGAAATTAAAGATTCAGAAACAACAGGGTACCAGCACAACAAATACACAACCAAATTTAAAAGAAAAAAAAAACCTGTCTCACTCTGCTGTCATGTGGTTCTGATGGGATGTGCTTTAGTGACTTCATTTTGTGCTATAACTCACATATAGCTCTCTAGCTTTTGGTTTTACCACTTCCTGTTTTCCGCTTTGTACTGAACCGGGAGTCATGTTCTTCTCTAGGATAAGTACATCATCGATGATTTACTTCTCACGTCTTGGTGCCTTTGAGGTTGTCATCCTACACATCCTCGTGCCTCCAGTCTTGGTTGAAAGAACTTAATACATATCCTTAGAATCAATCATGATTTAGGACATGCCACATATCATATATCATAAAAAGCTTTAATTGCACATCTGTTCTGATAAACTGGCAATCAACAGATGTACTTCCAGCTTTCTGATAGAAAGCACGCATACAGTGGACTCTCAGAATACAAGGACAGATTTCCCCATTTCTATTCCAGATTTTACTGGTTTTGTCATACTTTTAGTATTGAAAATGCTAATCAGATCTGAGATCCAGAAATGGAAAACATTAAAGTGTATGGGGACCTTTGTGAAGCTATATCCATATTAAACAAACAAACAAACAAACAAACAAACAAAAAACAACCAAAACAAACCATAATAAAAATTAAGAACCCCTACATGTGAAAGCTGACTCCATAAACAGTGGAATTAATGAAGAAAGCAGGAAAAAAATGAAAGAACAGTAGGTGCGCAGAAGTCAGATTATGGATCATGGTGAAACCAAGGGGCTGAATCAAGTGAAAAAACCACTAAGCAATTTTTTTCATTTGAAGAAACTTCAAGTAAAGTTAACTCAACTATTTCATTCAGTTAGCTGCAACTCTTTGCAGAAGTGGCAGCACGCAAGTGATATTTTTTCTCTGTTTTGTTGCTGGAGATCTTTTGTTGTTCAGAGATATTACATAGATTTTGCAGTTACTTTTCTGCTGATCTTAGCAGATGTTAGTACTTGAAAATATTTACATTTTGAAAGCCAATGACAAAACCAAGAATAGAATATCCTTTGATCTCATCCATCATTCCATTCTATGTTCCTAACATCATGCTACTTCCTTGCAATTTGTAATAGTCCAAATTTACTATCGCTGATTAATTCTTTGATGGCCTTGGAGAAGTTCAAATGAAACATTGTTTTTAATTCTGAACTTTGGATTTAGAATGTTTTCTGATACATGTTCATTTATTTTATTCCTTTGTTGCAGTGCCTCTAACTACTGCAGTGCACTTACTCTTTTCCAGCATGGTATTGATAATCTCTCATTTCCTAATCACTTCCAGCTATTACAGTTGTGGTAGTTTGTTTGGGTTTTGGTTTTTGGTTTTTTCCCTTATGGTTAGGTGAAAAGATGTGTAAAAGCACCATTTGTTGCTTTATTTTTATGGTGTTTTGAGTTTCCAGGATTTTTTCTGTACAGTGTTTGTTTGGTGGAAAGAGTCCTGTGGCCTTTTCAAATTAGTGGAATCTTGTTTGATCTAAGTTAGCATTCTGAAAGAGTTTAGAGAAGATGCCAAAGCTTCACATCTAATGGACTGGTGGCTTAGCATCTTTGCTTCGTTGATTATTTTTTTTTTTCCCTGTTTGTTTGCATGTATGTTTTTAATAAAAAATGGGAGAAAAGAAAGTTCCTGTCAGAGACTATTTTGAAACCCTGGAAAATGGTTTGGCTCTTTTGTGACATTTTGCAATACCTTTTCTGTGTTTAGTAATTTTCTATTATTCTAGAGTAACAATGCTAGACTTGTTTATGTCCTCACATCAAGGGATGAAGAATATACACACATATATATAGATACACGTTTATAAACTATAGACAAGCCAAATGCTTAGTGGAGTTTGTTTTTATAAGTGTACATTTGAAAAGAATTTATTTTGTTATCTGTTAGAAGACTAAATATCATTACTTTAAGAAAGTCATGTGCACAAGCTAGCTAGATGGAGATAACTGTGATCCGTTGTTTTAGCTCTATGAATCCCACTTATTCTTTGAAATAAAGCTCTTTTCTCAATTACAAGATATATTGGTATAGTTTCTGATGAGAGACTATTAAAAAAATTGTGCTAAACTTTTAATGTCTCTATATAACAGAGACTCTGTTAGCTGTTTTATTTAAAAGTTAAAGTTATGCTGAATTTAGCTATCTGTAGATTAGATAAAGTACTGAATCTCTGTTCTTGTCCTAAATACAAGTTTTAGAGAATTCGGTAAGGCTTTATATGTGTGCCTATGTACGAGCAGAGAGAGCAGTAGCAAGAGTTTTCTGGTACAGATACAGTCAGGACATTGAAGGTCTATGTTTTAATTAAGAAACCTAGATGATCTTTCATTGCTGGAAAGTGAGGAGAAAAGTGTCTTAGCCTGGATAAAGAATTGGTTTTGCTTATTTTGGACCCTTTTTTGGTTCTTAAGTGTAATGCAAGCTGTAATGTTGTTTTCATCCATCAGAATTACCAAAGGATGACAAAAGGGTATACTAGATCATAATACATGGGACAAGACATTGTCACTTACATTACTTTAAAATCAAAAGCTTTTCCAGCTAGGTTTTATTGTTTGTGTCCTAGTGGCATATGTTTTGGCTTAAGCAAATTTATAAATTTCAGAACTTAATAATGTTTTATTGCTGGAAAATTAATACTTGTGCACCAAGCGCACAGGTGTAGCTGGTGAGTGAAAGAATTACACGGAGTTGTCTGAAGTGAAGGGAAAGCTAATGGTGTTTGAGGGCCCAGTCAACCTAGCCTGACAGATAACTGGAGGATGTTACTGTGGTCTGTCTGATGGCTCCAGGTTATGTTCTGATGTAGTCCTATAGCTTGAATTTTCAGGGGAAAAAAATGTTCATTTTTTTAAATTTCCGTACTACTAGCTTGCTGGCATAAACCAGACATTTTCAGGAGCTTGATAACTTCTGAACTACATGCACGAACATACAATTTTCCTTGCTACTACATTTTAACCCCTCAAAAAATGCATGAAACCAAGAGTGATATTGCAAAATTAGCTATGACTAGAAATAAAATTTTGGCTAATATTTCCTCAGGTTTATAAGTTGATCACCTTCACATGTGCTTTCTCTTTTTCATTGATTGTCACCAACATTTATGCAGCTGAATTCTAGTGACTCCACTGTTCTTGAAAACAAATTTCAAAGTTGCCTGTGTGAGTATCTATACAAACTGTGAAACATATATTGAAGTAGAAACAGTCATTTTGGATGTGATTTGGTATTGTGTAGTTAGGAAATGGAAACCATACTATGTAACTTTTTTAACAGTTGTCTACATGACAGAATTTAATAGAAAACACATATGAAGAAATGATTAAGTGCTTTCAAATAATAGAGGAAAAATAACAAGACATCACCAAAAACTTTCAAATACATAACACATCTGAAAAGATTTGTGTCTGGAAGTCCTGTGAACAGAAAAAATGTTATGTGGATTAGATGAATCATTTACTTATCTCTTTCATTTTGGCAGTAATTTGACATCACTATACATTTTGAGACAAATATTTGAAAGAAAGATGGTTTCTCTCATGTCAGACTAAGACAAAATTAGTTCATACCACTTGAAGATTAAGATTTTTTTTACTTCTGGACAATGTATCCAAAGAGTGGTAAATGTTATCATAAGGTGACTACCATCTAAAGGACTTGGAGATATTCTAGTTTATTATTCTATCAGGACAATAATCAGAGTAATTTGTGTCCTATCAAATTAAACATATATTCAACAGGCAGTGTTTTAATACTTCTCTGGTTAATTCAAATAATGACAGTTCCACGTGATTTTAGATATTTTTTGCTCTTTATTTAAACAGTCTCTTCTATTTTCAGACATAATTGTGTCTTCATAGCACAGCTTCACATTGGGATGGGCCTGCAATTTGGAAAGCAATGCCTAAGAGAGACCCAGGAGGCATTCTTTCAAAAACATTTACTTCAATTTATCAGGAGGAGAAGTTAATAAGTATACCTTGTTTTCCTGATCAACCTATTTGACCTCCCTGTTCTTTTTCTTAAAGCTCTTTCTCACCTTTGGCAGAATCTGGGGGAGATGCAGTCCATGTTGCTTTTACTTCAACACCTTTTTACATAGTTCAGCATTAGATCAGAATCTGACTTTCCATCTTATGTGTGATCCAGAATATCAGCATTTAAAAAACAGGGCCAATAATTCACCTTAGAAACTTTGAGAAAGTTTTCATCTAGTCATGATAGAGATTTTATGGTTTGCCACTCTTTCTGCAGAAATCTAGACCAACATCATGGATCTAAAGCCCCAAATTCAGAAAATAACTTGGCATCTAAGTCCAGATTTGGACTCTACATTACAGACCCATTTCTAGTTCTAGTTCTAGTTCTGCTGATTTGTGTGCGTGTTTATCCATTTTGTTCCTTTGTTCCAATTCTGTCATTTTGGTCTTATTAAAAAAGTTCAACTTACTACATGTGTTTCCGATCTCATTCCATCTGTTGTTTTGCAAGAGCTACTTCCTTTATATCATTAATTCCTCTTTGATTTCTGGTCTTTTTTGTTTGAGTGAGCACTAGTGGAGCCTGTTTCTGAAAAACGTTGGTTTAAGGAAGAGTTTGTTGTCCTTGCACAATGTTACCATTTCCAAATGACCACAGCTCACTTAGTTTGCATCAGGCCATGTTAAGTTCATGTTGCTTGATGCAAACTGCTCTAGTTAGATTAGTAACAGTCTTAAGCATAAAATAGTCTTCCTGCCCTGGGAAAATTATCAGGATACCAAACAATTCTCTATTGGAATGAACAGTTGAACTCTCAGAAGACTGTTAGAAAAACAATGAGTTTTGGCCAATGAAACTCTTCATTTAATTAATTTTGAATTTTGGAAGCTTTCACTTCCTTTTCTTTTTTTCTTTTCAACAACTTTGAAGTAATTTTGAACGAGGAAAACAGAAGTTTGGGGTTGAAAATGTAGATAATAACATCCATTGCCATCTAAAAGAAGTGTATAAAAATGTATTGAAACTGATTGTTTCCTGAAAAATGTTTTTTTCATTTTGAGGAAAAAAACCCCAGTAAATATAATCCCTGACCAACTCAACTTAATGTCCTTATTTCAACCAAATGTCAAGGCTTCTCTCTGGGATTAGTTTTACTTGATTTATCAGTGGCCTTTGGCACAATTGTTCTTAGGGTTTGTCTGCATATTGTAGCTTATACTCTGGTTTTGACATTTGAATTTGAGCATTGAAATACTTTGAATATTTCCTTACAGATCCAAGTTTTGTATAATAAGAACTTATCTCAAGTTTACAATAATTTGGATGTGGATCTGATCCAGAACTCTGTAATTTGCCTGTTGTTTTTCTTCTGTGTACAATCTGTTAAGAATTAATAAGGGCACACAGGCTAATAATTCCTGCTAGATACACTATTCCAATTTATATCCTCCCCTGAATTAAAGAACAATATTGATGTGTACTGTTAAACAGATGCTCTGATTTGCAGTGCTGGTCAAAGTGATTTCTGTTGCTATGTGCTTTTTTTGTATTCACAGGCATACCATATGTATATATTGTAAAGAGTGTCAAGATCCTTTGGGATAAAAGGAACTGTTTAAATGTAGCTTCATTGTCTCCTCATGTGATACTGTGTTATTTGTGATCAAACGGCAGAACTGCTTAATAATATCCCTATTTCAAATCGGTGTAGATTTTTGTAAAAACAATAATATATTGGGGTTTTATTTTAGAATAATCCTGTCCCTTCTTTGACAGAAACTGAATTTACACATCATCAAATCAGACTGTCAGAGATGTCTTTTCTCAAGATTTTCCTTAATTTCAATTAAACATTCTGCCATTTACTCTGGTTTTGGGGTTTTTTTTAATGAATAGGAGATGCTTTTTTAAACAACTGAAATACCATAAAATAATAATTTCCACTTGATGGCATGACATGATGATACCGTGCTTTGGGTTACATGTTGTCTGTGCACCAATGGACCCTGTTTCTTGAGTCACTCATGAGCTGTAACCAGGAATGTCTAACACCCACCAAATAAGCCATGTCCACCTTCAGCGTGCTCAAGATAGAACACTAATCTCCATTTCCCTTTTAAAGGATCCTTTCCTTGTTTCTGAGGTTGTTAGGTGAACAAAACGAAATAAATGAAAACTCCAGATGCCTAATTAGCTATCTACATACTACAGGGGTGCAGCTGTCCAGTCCCTTACACTAGAAAGAAGATAAATGGCTCTATGTGGAGGAAGCAAGTGTTGAGACCATCATAGGAGAATTGAGGAGAGAGGCAGTAGTAGATGAGGGGATGAGCTTTTCAGGAGAAAAATGTCCTACTAGTGACAATCCTTTTAACTCTGGACATTTGAAAAATGTAAACATGCATTTGTTCTCTTAATTTTATGCTTGTTATTTTACTTTTCCTCCAATTTGGACGAAGAGCTAAAATAGTTCATTTTAGGTGCCTTTAATTTATTTTTTTGCTGTCATTCTAATACCATAGCACAAAGTTCATGGAAACATTTCCTAGCAACTACAGGGGCAGAACTTATAATACGACAAAAGCCTGAGGATTTCCCTTCTATAATCTGCATCTATATATTTGCATGTTTTAAAAATAAATGGACAGAGATATATTTGGTTGTACTGGTACAGCATCTTCCTTGGTAGAGAAAGGGAAGTTTCTTCATGTTTAAGTTCTCTAGCACTGGAAAAGCCTGCGGTTGATTAGCTGTGTCCTTACGGTGCAGTTGCAAGAGGGTGGTGTGGACTGCATTTTGTGATTTCATGGGCTGCACATTGTGCACTCGCAGTTTAAATCCAAGAAAGCTCTGAATATTTTTTCCTTCATTTTGTTTTTATCTTAATTTTATGAAAATATTTCCTTTCATAATATGAGACTACAAATAACCCTCTTCTAGACAGAATAGTCAAATGTGACAAAAGAGCTCCAAAACTGTAATTATGGGGAAGAACCATGCCATGGGTTACAGATATGACAGAATAATTCTTTTGTCATTGTACTGTCTGATGGAGAAAGGAAGAAAAGGTAGAGAATTTAGGACTAAATGCCCTCTAAAATATGTTCATTGTACTGTCAGCTGCTTCTCTAGTTAGAACCTACCAAATAAATAAGAGACAGTGTAGAAACACTTGGATTCTCTTTGTAGTATCTCAAGATTTCTACAGATAATCAGGATGTTTACATGAATCAGAAATCATGAGCAAATCTTCATGACAAAAATGAAATTCAATTTGAAACATTTTGGAAATGTGGGTCAGCTGACTGATCTGGAAAAATATAGCCATATTTGTACAAAAAATACCCTGCGAGTTTTATAGTGTGTATTATTGTCCGTATTAAACACAATAGATGTGTTTAATTAATTTATTTGTTTAGATTCCCACAGCCTCAGGATATGCCATTGTATTGCTGTCAGAAAAAAAAAAAAAGAGAGGGAGGGGAATTACTAAAATGTATGGTAACGTACATTTTTTGAGTTATATAAATTGCCTCAGTACCCCTTGTACTGTAATAGTGAGTAAGAAATAACATTAAGAGTCTTAGTGCTCAATGTAATGTGGAATATCCTGTATATCATTTATGAATCAGATTTATTTATTTTGGACATGGGAGATCTATTCACCTATTCATCTGCTAGTTCATGGCAATGAGGAAGGGTACCAAAACAGCTAGCATTTTATCCAGGGCTGTACTGGAGGCAGTTGAGACCACTTCAGTAGAACCAGCACTTAAAATCACAGCCAGTTCTCAAATGAGTTGTTACAGCTTGTGTCCATCATCTCCCCTCCTCTCCTCTCCTCTCCTCTCCTCTCATCTCCCCTCCT
>VXBL01000617.1:1442230-1568569 GCA_013400195.1 Aramus guarauna
AAAAAAAAGAGGAAAAAACCCTCTGTTTACTTTTATTAGTATTTGGTCATGTAGTAAAATGAGTGGGAGGTAGTTTATGTATGGAAAATCACTATTTAATGTCTTCATTTACAATAAACAGAAAAGAAATTTTCTACCTCTTTACATTTCTTTTCTTCTTACTTGTATTTGAGCTAGCTTTTAGAAGCTATGGCTACAAGAGAATTAAGCTGTATATGTTGGAAGCACAATGTAACTGTAGCAATGCCAATAATTCTCTCAGAGAAGTTGGCCATTAATACTGTATTTAAGTATGTCCCTAAAATAACTGCATTAGACCAGTAAGTGCCAAGTAAATCTATAAATAAATAAAAAGAGAGATAATATCTTTATGAAGTATGCTTTTTGTATGTTTTTATGAGCAGATGCATCAGTGTGTATTCTAGGTCTAGAGGGGGTTTTGAGAAACAAGAGTCTTCATGTTGAGTAGGATGCAAGTAAAATACCATCTCCAAAATAATCTTGGCACAATAGAGCTGTCTTTTGAATTTATTTCTCAAGAGAGTGTGGGGGGGGAACAACCTAAGGAAATATTTGCAAGTTTTTAGCTGCTGCAGTGCTGTAGTAAGCTGATGACTCCCTGGTGAGAAGGCAGCGGGTTAGATTGTGCTTTTACAACCTGAGCTGAGCCAGGGGCAGAGCTCAGCGGCACCAGCTGAAGAGCAGCACACAGAAGGGGTTGTGCCTCAGAAGTGCTGTGACCTTCCTGGTTTTCCCTTATCCCAGTAATGGATTGTTGATCCAGAGCAATACTAACTTCTGGTAACTACAAAAGTACTGCCATTCCTTACACCTTTTAATCCCTTTCCCTAAATCTGGAGCAGGGGCAATATAGTACCTGAGTGTCCCCTGCGTAGTGGCTGCCATATACATGTCTGCAGTGGAGTGGTTAGAAAGTGCTGCAAGTGCCTGTATGTACGTCCTGTAGTTCAGGGTCTGTAACGGGGAGAAGGGAGATATACTTTTGCGTGCTACATGTGATACTCTCCATCTATCATCTGCCCAGATGGAGCTCCTTAGATCATGATGGTTTCTCCCAGGAGGTACATTGGATACTTCTTTAGCACGTTAGTGAGCTGAATGAACTCCACGCAAGAATCAGACAAGTGTCAGAGACAGTAGAAGGGAGGAAGGAGGACAAGACACATGGGAACAGTGCCTGTAGACAGCAGCAGGTCTTTAGGTTATTTTGCTGTCTCATTATACTTTTCCCCGAGTGAGTCAGCTACAAACTGGAAAGACCAAATTAAATAGTTTTCAGATTGCTGAACTGGAATACAAATTAGGAAAGGAAAAGCAAAAAGTAAAAAACTTTTTTTTACTTTTTTTTGTATCTTAGAAAGAAGTGAATGAAGGCATATTTCATTTGAAAATGTGGTTCCACAACATTTTAAACTCAATTCATTTGGAATTACATTTGTTTCTTTGATGCTTACACTGCCATACAGTGGCAGTTCAGAAAGTTGGCATGGTGGAAAACATCCATTAATCATTTTCTGGTTGAGTTTCTTTTTGACCAGCTTGGTTTTCTGAATTGGTTCCTCACCCTCCTATTGTGTAACAGGCAATACCAGGACAAAGAAGGGGGCAACCCAGACAAGTCATCAGTGGTAACCACCAAACTGTATGCTAATAGTATGCATGAAAGGCACGTGTGTATACACTGTCATTAGAGTGGAGTATGATGTTACATTTAATCTGGTGAAGGGGTGGTCGGACACTTTAAAAGAGTTAGTCCTGCTCCTGGTTCCTTGCCACCCAACTCCCTTCTCTAGTGTATATAGTATGGTCCCACCATTCCCTTATATCAGATGTAGCAACTGCAAAACAGCAGAGAAAATTGATTCAGCTTGATGATATATCAGAAAATTAAGCTATTAAAAAGTACTTGTTTTCTAGTCACTGCATACTGTATCAGCTCTGTTGTAATGCAAAACTGAATCCCAATCAAAGATACATACATATTTATTTACTATTTATTTACGCTACTTCATAGTGTTATATCTTCTCTTAGAATAGCAAGTCAGGTTAGTGTGGACAAAAATGTTCCTCTGAAGGTGTAAGTTGAGTTCTACCACAGGAGGTATACAATAATGCAAGAATGTTAGGTAGGTAAAAGACTTTCCTAATTTAGCCATTAAAAGGTGAATTTTTAAATTAATAGCCATGCATCCTTTTCCTTTTCATATCTCTTCTTTTTCTTTTTCTTGCCAAATGGCTTTATTATCTGAACAATTTGGCATATCTACAAAGCTTACAATTCCATTGTTATACAGATAATGCATTGTAACAGCTATGTTACCATGTGTCACATGTCTCAGGAAATTTAGAAACATACGGAAATTTAGTTTTCAATTTCATGAGACAGGAAATTCCAATTTTGCAATTCCTTGTTGCTAAAAGGACAAGATGCTTATCTCCCTCATGTCAGCAGCACTCCTCCTTACACAAGCTGTAGACCTTGTAGTTTCCCGTGGGCCTATACAACGTACCATCCTAGGAGAAGACTAATTGGTACAGTTTCTGATGAATTTGTGAATTGAATCAGCTTATTAGAAGGGTTCAGTGAGCATCAGAGCTATCACAGAGAAAGGAGCAGGACCACACAGTGAGAAAAGAGTAGGAATAGGGGAGAAGGAATTGAGGGTGAAACCTCCCTGTTTTCCTTTAGGTGAACTCTTACATCAGTTCAACTGATCATGGAACAGCTTAAGTCAGAGGCATCAAACCATTTAAATCATGGGTAAATTCCTGTTCTTCAGAGTACTCATTTATTAGCTCTATAATCCTTAATTCATGTGTCTAAATACTTCGCCAAATTTCAATGAATAAAGGATTCCTAAAGTTGCCTGTTAATAAAATTGCACAATATTGCAAAAGTTCCTTGCTGTTATTACCATGACAAATGATTGCGCATTACAAAAAGCTGTTGACTTTTCTGTGAAACATGTAATTAGGGTTGAAATGTCATAGTACAGCTTCAGCAGACATAATAATTCATGGCTACTAAAAGGAGCCTCACACTCCCTCATGCCAGCCCTGCATTCAGCAGTTTCAGCTCTCTCACTTGGCCAAAACCTAATACAACACGAAGAAATTTACCAAAAACAAAAACAAACCAAAAAAAACCAAAAAAAACAAAACAAAAAAAAAAAAAAAAACACCAACCAACAAAAAACCAACTGTCCAGCAAAGAGTAAGTGTAGTTGGAGAGGGAGGAATACCGAAGGTCTAGGCAGTGGTGTGAGTTTTTCAGTCAGTTCTGCTGAGCAGCAGGAGAAAAATGGAACATGAAGTGTTCTGCCCTAACTAGAAAAGTGTACCTGGATATACAAATAAGTATGGGGCCATATACAAAACTTGGTCCCATAGTTAATTGCTGTCGCACAGGAGAGAGCAAGAACATACTTAACAAGAAGCTTGAGCTCCAGAATCATGGATCCTGGAAATACACTTGTCATCTTGCCATACGCTGGCCTGATGATCCTCTGTTGACCATTGGCAAGGGCTAAATATTAGGGCAGATGGCCTTCTGATCTTTTGTCTTCTTATACATAATATCAGGACAAAAATAACTGAGTTTAAGTTCTCCTGAATATATGTAAGACCAGGAAATAAGTTTTAAGTATCTCAAAAAGGTTGTGGAGCACCCTTCTAGTAGGTGCTATGGAGACAAAAGCCTCCTAACTATCTTTATAGTAGAGCTCAGTCACTTTCTTGTGTCAAGTGACTTCTAAAGGCATACATGACATAGTTGCCTGTGATAACAGGGGCTAAATTCACTGACTCAGCCAGTCCCTTTCAGTCCACTATTTGATTTGCATGACAAATCATCAGAAAAGTAATAAAAGAATGATGATGAGTGTATCATTCTCACATGCATTCTGAGTATCATGAAAAGTGTCTCATCCATTAGAAACAACATAATCTCAGAGAAAATCACACCTGTGGAACAAAGTTAATAGTACCAGGTATCTTCAGCTGGCTCTGCTACAGAAGCTACTATATATGAAACATTTCCCTGATTAGCCAAACAATATTTTGAGGTCAATTAGATGCATTAAAGATGCTATTTCTATTTACTGCACAGTCTTTGTAGAAATGTATACAGCGGAAGTATTTCGAGCTGTTGAAGAGGAAGGGCAAAGTCTTATTCTTGTCCTTTTGTGCCATTCTGACAGCTCAGGGGACCTTGAGGGAGATTTTGGCACTGGAAAATTTTCTTAATGGAACAGAAATCCTTAGGTGGTAGATGGTATAGAGGTGGATTAATGACTCTGCTTCACCTGTTCCTCACAAACTCTTATACAGGAATAGGTAATTCTGGAAAGAAGTCAATGGTCAGAATGTCTTTTATACTCCAGCTTTTTGTGGCTGCCAGGACAGACCCTTGTGACTAATAGGAATTCAGCATCAATTAGAACAACTCCCAGACTTGTGTTATGTGTGCTGGGGCTACAACAGTTCCACTATTCTTGGCTGGTCTGAGTACAGTGGAACTACACAAAACAGCTTTGAAAAGCTTGGCCCACAGTCCTTCCTCCCACTTAATCACATTGCTTAAGGATAATGTAAACTTCAGTCTTGGATGACAAATCATAAAACTGGTACAGCACAAGGCCAGTTCACAGGTGCTCTTGGAAGGCATAATTTCTGCACTTGCACCAGATTTCAAATGATGTGAATAAATAGCCAGAAGCCTTTGGAAAGAGGTTATTTTGCTATCTGTGGACAAGTTAGCTTCTAACAGACAGCTTTCTTGAAATACTGGTGTTTGAAAGCTTCTATATTTGAAAGATCAGAATTTTTATCCAGAGCATAATAAAACTCAGAATAAATAGAAATTTAGTCAGCTAAAGTTCTGATGAGTCCTATGTGAGAAAGTAGAGACAAATATGTTAGAAGAAAACATCTTTTAAAGATATCAGTCATTAGAATTTTCAGTAAACTTCAGATTTCAAAATGACAAAGCTATTGCTTCTGCTACTGAAACTTCAGAAGTGATACAGATGCTGCACGCCCCATCATATATCCTGAATACTGTGCAAGCAGTCTTTGCAGCAGTCCTAAGAACACCATAAAGGTTTTAATTCCTATTGAGCAGAAAAAAGGGAGGAAGAAAATGGGAACAACTTTCCGTAGTCAGTACAGAGCAAGAACTGAAATTGTCTCAGCCTCACACCTTCATCAGAGAAGTTCTGCTGAAGCATACTAGGATTACCAAGGGTGTCCTGAAAAACAGCCCTAGCTGTCCCCTCCATCCTTCTGCCAGAGGTTACTGTCCCGGTAGCAGAAGTGTACCAGAAGTGAAAACGTGGTGGCTCTTCAGGTACTACAGCTTACAGACCATCAAACTTATTTGACATTACTTCCATTAAAGTGAAGGCTGCAAGCAAAAATACCTGAGGGACAGTTCATTTTGTTCCTTCTGCTACAAAGTGGTAACCCGAGGCAATGTGATGGGACAGGTGGGTGAAAGTAATTTACCCTTGATTACAATATTGTTAAATCCATTCCACAAAGCCCTGTGGCTCACAGTAATCTGTTCCATACAACCAGTATTGGTGGATAATTTGACATGACAGCATGAGATTTTTTAGAAATTCAGGGTGATATGTGTCCATGACTTTAAATAGATGAGAAAATGTGAAACATTTTTAAAGGACAGTCTAAATTTGCTTTTCACTAGGACACTGCCACAAGACTGTACAGCACCCTTCATACTCCACTGAGCATTGAAACAGGGCTGGAGTATTTCAGATGCTCTGCTCTGACTGTCTGCATGGGCTTGAGTTCATGACATGGAATACTTAAGACAGATTTTGTTAGAAATTCAATTTTGATAAGTGTAAACTTTTGTATTTGTTGGAAGTTTCCTCTAAACTGACAAATGTTTTCCAAAGTGAAATGTTCCCATAGCAATCCACTTTATCAAGCTGGAACTTTTGTGTAACTTGCTGTAAAGGCACCATCACTCTATTACTGATCTCTGCAAAAAGGATCTGTAGAAACTGTTTGAAGGTGTATTATCTTGTTCTATTTCTCAAGCATGGTCCATAATGTGTCTTAGTTCCCACTCAGGAACTTCTGACCCGAGTTGGGCACGCAGGTCTATGCTGGAGGGGTCAGATTCAAAGAATGTTTCATTGATGTGCAAGTTGTATAGTGTGTGGGCACATAATCAAAGGCAAGGTTTTGAGTAAATAATTTCAGTGTGGTTATATTTCTTTATATTTCTTTTTCTGCAACCCTCACTTTACAATATGGACCTATACATCTAAAATTGCTGGAGTATCTACGGAAGAAATATATTATGTGCTTAATAAGTATATAAAATTGGGGGAGGGGGTGTTAATATAGATACTGAATTTTTTCTGTCTATGTCTATTGTAATTGTGTTTTGTAGTATTATAATCTCTGTTTTCAATAGTTTTCCCTTCTAGACCAGTGTATTTTAATACTTTTCTTGTATGCTAAGCAAGTCAAGTACAAGTACTTAGGAGCAGAGAATTTAATTGCACTTTCTGTTGTTATAAATATTTCTGTAATGCAAAAGAATTGCATTGACATTTTAATATGCTGTCACTTTAAGATACTACATGAAGTGTGAACAGAGCACAGGCACTTTTAACAGGTGTCTCTAATTGTTAGTTTGTTTCTTAGAAATAGCCACAATATAAAATTTGGTGAAACATGTAGATCCAAGGTGTTTGGACCCTGCAACATGCTAACCAGGTTTTCCTTTGGCTGCTGGTAAAAACAAATTGGGGTGTGTAATTGATTTTTTGTAAGTAAAGCTTTTATGTTTGCTTTGAGTTCAAACTCCATCTTTTTCTTGTTATTTTTTTGTCCCTTAGGACGGATTGCAACATGGGCTTTTAGAAAAAAAAGAGTTCAGTGTATTCATTTATTTTAGCAAATAGGATGTTTCTATTACTTTCAGATTTTGCCAGTCTGTAACTGCAGAAATAATCGTGAAAAGGGTGAAAGCCAGATCAATTACATTTTTTAAAAGTGTATTTTCATTAAATTTTCCAAGTGCCTGTTATGTTCAAAGGGAGTTCAAGATCGTCTTGTTCACAGAATATTCGAAAAGCCCCTTAAAAGAAACAGATCCATCCAGAAAAATGTCTGGATTGTTGAATGAAGTGTGCTTACTTTAAAAAATGGCAAAAGAAGAGCATCAACATGCATACAGTCTTTTCAGATTTTCAATGAGATTACTACTAGTTCCAGAATTTGATACAAAAATATCTTTAAACAAAAGACCAGAATACAAACCCTGTAACAAAAGTTAGTATTGAATTTTGAAAAGAAAAAACAGCGACCAGTTTTGTTACATAGCAAATTAATTATGAACATGCATCTTCTACAAAGTTTACTTAGTTAACAAGATTTTATTATAAACAGTTATTCTTTTCCAATTTGGCAGAAAGATAAACTATGTACGTTCTTCAGAGTTATATACTTAAGATTTAGTGAAAATTTCAAGATCAAATGTTTCACTAATTTTGCAAATACATTTAGATTGATTGCAGAAAATTATGGAAGTCTGTTTATTAGTTAAGCTGTAGTTAAAGTAAAGGAATTCTGATCAATTTGCTAAGAATTGCCTCCAGCTGTGCTGGTTTCCGTCATGTAGTTAAACAGAAGCTCACCATAGTTTGATCTATTTGTCCTCATTTTCATGGTCACTGAAGTAAAGTATGATGGGCTCAGCAGCCGTCATGTGTTCCTGGAGTATTCAGGTGCTAATCCAGAGAGTCAATGAAAAACTTCAAAGCCATTGGGGAAATATATATTATTATACAATTTTTTCTGAAATTAATATAAATTAATATATGCAACAATGATACCTTTTAATATCTATGTAGCAAATTATTAATTTCAAGATAGAATTGACAGAGTAAACTCTGATCTGGAAGAGACAATAACCTTATCATCATAGCACATAGCTAAGAAGTGAGAGAACCGGTTCAAATTCCTCCTTTCCTGAATCGGAAGTCAGACTTGGACTTGACCTTCCCAAAACCTACACAGGTGCCTTGACCTCTGAGTCTCTATGGCATATTTCTTTATTGAAACCTCAGTAACTGCTCTAGGCAAGACTAAAAATACAAACTCTGGTTAAGAGATTCCTCCAGCATATTCACTTGCGCACGTCGTTCAGCTAGAGACTGCGTTGTAAGAAAGCAAGAATTTCAGTGTGTCTCTGCCAGATCCTATTGCAAGTACTGTAGCCATTAATATCCTGCCTCTCATTTCTCCAACAACTACAACTCCCCTTAATCAAAATAACAAGATGGAACATCACATTTTTGCTCCTCACAGGAATGAAAAAAAAACATTTCTGTGTCAAATGGATCCATTCTTAAAATGATTGCCATATGTACATCTATGCTGCAGGTGCAGAATCATGCACACTCACAATACAGAATATTTTTATGTCTTAGCACCATCCTTGATGTATTTCTGCACCTCTCATCTGTGTGGCACGTGTGCCCAAGTGCCAGAAGTTGATCTGGCCCTTCAGCTGTTGCCCTCAAGAGTGTCATTCCAAACTAGTATTATTCTTGAGGTTTTTCTCTGGCTCTCATTTAAGTTGAAAAAATGAATGTAAGAAAAAAATACTAAATCAGTCTTCCTCTTTCAAAAGTTACCATTGCTCTTTGGGGTGCTGAATCTCGCCTGGTGAGCACAGACATTGACTATAGTAGATGTTTGGTTCAGCATCACCTCTGCTCCCTTCAAACAGGAAGAATATCCTGTTCTTCACACCATTTCATATCCCTGTTCATTTCTTCACAAGAGTCAAAAGAAGAAGCTCTTTCCATAGTTCTTCTGTTCAAACCTTCACTGTCCCATCTGAGGATCAAGAACTTTTGCATGAATCTATGAAATACATGGCCACTGCACTGGAGGTCCTTTACACCTCTTGTGGTAGATTCTCAAGCCTAATCTGACATGCTTTCATAGTGCTCATGTCAGCAGCTCCGTGTGGGCTTTAACTTGGGGTACCACATGGTCATCAGTGATGATGACAAAATGGATGTAACAATTGACATTTTTGAAACATGTTAATCATAGAGTTCGGGGAAAATTTTCGTATGGCTAGTTCATTTTACTCCTTTCTCCTGTAGTCTTTCTGCAAGTGCAGCTATATGTGCTATTGGTCACTTTTCACAATAACTTTAGACAGGTTAATGTTTTAATAAACAATCAAGGGTCATAAATTCCAACTGCTTGATATATCTCCTGTGATATGTTTTAAATGAAGGTCGCTATTTCTGATCTTAATCCCTGACATTGTTGCTAGACATATCTCTACTATGTTTTCAGTTGTTGTTAGTATGGTTTTATTCTGTGATAAATTACTAGATAAATGTACTACAAAAGGATCATTCTTTTCTTCCTTCCCTAATTTTTTTGAAACATTGCTGGTTAACTTTATGGAGGAAACACTGAAAGAATTTAAACTTTCAAGGATTATGGACCACTTAAAGAGCTAAGATTAGCTGTGCTGAAAAGGCACGTGCATGGCAGTTTTGCATAAATGCCCTTTCTGGGAAGAATTTTTGTTTCTGTGATTAAGATAAAATTATTTATTTTCTGAATCGCTCTTCCTTGTACAGCCAGATAAACTTAACTCAAACCAGGAGAGTAAGCATCTTAAAACCAAATCAAATTATGGGCAATACTCCCACAGGGTTCTTGAGCTAATTCTAGGAGCTTTTCTTTTGAAATGAGTCCATCCTTAGTATTTTATCAGAATCATCTACTAGGTAATGTAGCCAGAAATATTGCCAAAGAAGAAATCGTTCCACCCATATTAGAGGGATATAACTGAAACAGAGATGGTAGAGCTGTGCAGTGTACATGAAACATCATATGATGTAGAGCGTATGCTGTATTTGTCATTGTTGCAGGAGCTTATGTGCAGTAAATCCTCTCTTGACTAGTCTAGAAAAGATTCTGTCTTCAGACACCTACTGACTTCTGCTGTTTCTTTGATTTGAATGCAGACTCGGTCTTCCTAAGGTCCCTGACAGCAGAGTTTGTCTTTTAAAACGGTAGCTAGAAGTCTGAACACAGTTGTGCTTGCATAATTCAAGCTTGGGGGAGGGAGACAGGATTTGAAAAGATGTTTCTAACACCCATTCTAATACATTCTTCTGCTCAAAGGTACTGGCACTAACTCTGTACTTCATAGGTAAAATAGTAATTAAAGGTGGAAATACAGATAAGACATAATCTAGATAAAACCTAATGTCCAGTAATGTAAACTCATCCTTTGGAATTCTTTTTAATTCCCATATTAAATCTGAGAACTTTCTGAAATCAAAATTACTTTAAGATATTCCTGATATGTATCTTTGGAAAACCTAGCAATTTAAATCCTGACACCTGTTTCACAGTCTTTTTGTTTTACCATCCTCTGGTCTGATCTGCCAGCAAATAAAGTCTTGCCATTCATGTAAAATCTAATACCATGTTTGTCTTTCTCCCCTACAAGTGGCCTTCATTTTTCAGCTGATGAATCCTGTTGTCTTAATCTAAGGTTAAATAAAGAGCTACTAGAGTAAAAAATATTTTTTTTTAAATTGTATTTTACATATACATTTTCTGACCTTCAAACCAAAACTGTTGCAAAATTACAACCTCTTTGGATCAAGGACAAAGTAAGCAATTATTACACACAAGTAGGTTGCACTGACTCATGCAGTTACTTGGAAATAATTTTTTTCTTGCATTTAAACACTTGAGGATTTTCATCTGGACTTTAAATATAACCTTATTGATGTGTATTGCATTCTGTCGCACTTTAAAGTTTTTTAAAGGGATGGCAGAGAAGGGATAAATAGAATGGCATTGCAGAAATGGGCAAGCGATAGGTGAAGCCATTTCAGTCTTTCACTGTATTGGTGAAGGAGTTGTACCACATATTGCTATGAAATGTTTTGGATATGGGCTTCAATAGGTTTTGTGGGTCATGAGATCCTTATTACCCCTCCTCTCTCTCTCCCCTTCTCACTCACTCTTCCTCTCCTTCCACTATGCTCCTGAATTTGCAAAGGCTAGACTTCAGCCCAGGGTGGTTTCAGTCCATGGTGGAGGCCACAGCACAGTGTGGTGCTGAGCGTGCAGAGTCTCTATTCTTTTCCTGGGCACAGATCTTTTTCCACAGCACAACTTCTTCTTCCCTACCATCCCAGGACTCCTGCCTCTTCTTTTGCTGCTTGGATTCTCCCTTTATCCTGACAATCTCATTGCAGAGTCCTTTTGAAGGACCTGTAGGACTTCCTGAGCAGGACTGCTCTACCCTGACATTTTTCAGGAGGGAGGAGAGTCACCAGGAGTGTGGAGCAGTGAGACTATGTGAAGCCAGCTGAGCTCTGAACAGAGGAACAACGGGGAAAGAGGGGGCTTGATGGTCAGAACCAAAACACAAAGGGGCCAAGCCATCTGTGGAGCAGATTCATGAAATTGAGAAAAAAATATTTGCTCCTGGTGGCATCTGGGTGCTTCTGACATTAGCTTTTAATCAAATGAGCATTCTTGTTTTCAGTTTTTACGGAACTAAATTTCAGTAATTTTATGTTTCATGGATGCTCTTCTGGGATTAAGCAAAGTACACGTTGGTGTCTAATTCTGTTGCATTTTTCTGCAAGCATTTTGTGATTTTATCTCTCTTTTCCACAATCTTTTAAATTGTGAACAAGTTCAGTGATTATATATCAAACCTATGTTTTTATTGTAACTGCCTGTTCATGTATATGTTTGTGTGTGCTCAAGCCACTGAGGTGCTGAGTCCACCATCTTTGAACTTCCTCCTATGCCTTGCCCCTGTCCTAGACCTTCTTCCCCTTTCCTTGTCATCCTTCAGGGTCTGGATTGCATCACATACCCAAAGAGTGCAACCTACCCTAGGCATTGCAATCTTGTGGAGAAAGAGAGCAGACCAAAATGTACTACTGATCCAAAGTTCACCATTGCTGCTCCAGTGGGGACCTCCACAAGATACCAGGACACCTGCAGTGATGCTGTGCCCTGAGGATATGATTGCAGGAGTCTGGGGACACTTGGTAGTAGTTTGCTGGCAAGTTCAAGTGACCTGCTCTCTACTAAGAAAAGTTGGTCGTATTTTCATGTGAATTATATCTGTTATTGATCAAAACCCAAACAGCCACCTATGAAAACAGCCCGTTGACAAATGTGCACACCTTCTTTAAGGGCACTTTCTAGAGCCTTGGCAGCGTATGAAAGGTAGACAGCCCCATCTATAGTCAAGGGAAAGAGAGGAACAATTACACAGCACAAATAATTCCATCGGTCCTTGATACCCATCTTCAGATGGAATTAATTGGACTTTGGAGATGCGTGTCTCTGCATTGATTTTGCAGGGAGCCTAGACAACTGCCTTAAACTTGACGCTTGACCCAAAGATGACTGAAGGTAAGTAAGATTAATAATACTTCAGCAGTTAAAATGTATGCAAGGGTTCTGCTTTAGCACATGTCTAATTCCAACAGACTGTACGTAATTACAAGAGTTCTGGCCAGATTCTGACTCAGTCTAAAGGCAGAGCCCTCCAGTGCCGCTGAGGTGCCTGTCTGCGCTAGACTTGCTAGGCACGACTTCGTTCCTGCATTCATAGCAGCAGAGATGCCCTCTGCATGAATGTTTGTGGTGCATATCTACATGGGCGTTGCTGTGTCATACAACCAGAACTGTATGTTGTGTGAAGTAGCATTAATTGAGGACTATAGTCCTCTCATATTCTTGATAAAACCGTATCTGCATCTATACTATAAACTAGTTAGTTGATGCTTTCTATAAGCTTACCCTTAACCAGTGGTTAGAAGTTGTGCCAATACCAAAGCAGTAGACAGCTTCATTGGCTTTTTAGCTGTGGTAAGCACCATGAAAAACCTCATCTGATTTGTGCTGTGTGTGTGATAGCTGCTTTGCTGCTCTCATGTCACCAATGGGAAGGAGCAGACTAAGTAGCTTTCTAGCAGCTGCAATGACAAGGCTTTGTGAGCTGGATCATTCAGGAACATACTCATCCCTCCCCTGAGCAGGTAACTAAGATCATGGACTTCTGGAAATACCCTTTTTCTGTTGTGATTGGCACCCTCTCCCCTTTGTAAACTAGAGAGAACCCAGGAATTTAATTTCTTCCTTGGCAGTTAGATTGAGCATCCATGTTTTTTTCACCCAAGGGATGCATAACACATGATTTACAGAACTGCTGACTGCTGTAGTTGCAATTAAAACAATACTGCCTTCATAGCTTGAACACTGAGTACAAACAGGCTGATAGTTTAATCAATCCATTTTAAAACATATTAACTAAACCAGCAGTTTACTGTTCTTGTCAAACTCTAAACAACTGTAAATCTTGTTTTCAAAAATCAACCAGAAAAAATGTAACACATTAAAAATGAATTAGACATGGCGCACCACCCATAAGCTGTATAATAAACAGATCACAGCCCTATAGTAATAGTTGTGATTTCTGGCACGTCACTGGAGAAGAACTCATGGGTTTTCAGAATGACCTGTGTCATAAATCATTGCATTCCCATTTACACTGAGCACATGTATCTAATTTTTCAAGAGTGGCTTCTGAAATCCTGATGAATGGCTTCACAATTGATTACTGGAATGTATGAAAAGTGGTGTCACAAATGCCTAATTGAGGAAAGGAAAAAGGGACTAAAAATACAGTCTAGTGAAATCTGAACACAAAATTGTAATATATACTAAGTAACAAATGAATAGCCACCCAGGAGATAAGCCTGAAACATGACAAATGTGAAATCTGTCACACTTTTCTGTAAGACAGATAAATTAAATTAAATTAATATAAATTTTCAGTAGAGTTAAAACAATGTAAATGCACAAGTTAAGCATAAATCATACATGGTTGAGTTTTTTTTTACTATGCAGGCATCCAGTTTAATGTGTTCTCTGTGTGTTAGTATGTATATTTTCATAATATGGAACGCTTTATGTTAGAGAAAAAATCAGACATCCCAAACTAGGAAATGTATTCAAACTTATTAATGAAACTCAGAGATGCACTGAGGTATTTTTGTGTATATCTTATCCACTGCATTTATCTACGTGAGCTTTTCTGAGCACATTTGAGCCTCCCCCCTCCCCTCACCCCGCTTCACACTCGAAGTTGAACAAAGCGCTACGCGCTCACTAAGCTCAAATTATCACACCCTGTCTCTCCATACCTCTCTGTAGACACTACAGATGTACTATCCAACAGGCTCATCTTTCAAGTGACAGGTAGAAGTATAGCTGGTGAATCCAATTTTTATTTCCTTTGTGTAAAAGACTGCAAATTACGCTACATGTTGAAAGATAATGTAGACGATTTTTACGTTTCGCCCACTTTTAAAGATTTATCTGTGTCAGCAGCTGGAGCACAAGGACTGAAGTTGAATGTGTTACCTGATTGTAGCATGTAGATTCTGATTTGGTGTTGAAAGAAACTCCTTGGCAGATAAATAATGAAATGAAACAGCAAACATGCCATCACCTAATAAAAACATCAGTTCATAAGAACCATTAACTACCTTTTCCCAAGACATCCTTTTTTAATTGATATATTTGAATTTGTCATAAGAAAACAAATTCATGTTATTCTAATAATATGTGCTGAGCAGAGGTTATAGAACAAGGAACTTTTTTAAGGAAACTATTACCCTTTGTCCAGTCTCTATTTGCGAGGTTCAAAATGACCAGCATTCGTTAAACTTTATTACTGACATTCGTGAAACTTTCTTTGGATTAGAAAAGCATAACCTTCTGTCCCGATTTAGAAGGGTGTTGCAGCTTTTCATTAACCTGGAAACCTCCTATTTACATGGTTCACAGCCTGGTCTCAGCTCACTTGGAGGTAACAAAGGGTGTCGGGACAAGAGTGCAGCAGGGGGCTCATCCTTTAGGGCTGCCATCTGAATTTGATCAGGTCAACTGTTTTAACTCCTGCCTCATTAGGCAAAATAAAATGGAGATTATGGTGTGGGGAAGGATCACATTACGGACAGCAAGCTCTGCCTCCTGACACTCTCTGTTGATTTTGCATTTTGACAAGACCTTGCTCTCTGTCTTTTCCATTCTATACTACAGCAGGTTTTAAATTATTTTGAAGACAAGATCATTTGTATCCCTTGGCATTTCAGAGCTTAGCCAAAGAGGAGCAAAGTAATAAGTGAAGACACATTAGTCTCAGAGGCAGTTTACCTACTGGAGAGATGTCACTGTGTAGCATGGGCTTAATGCTGATAGACACATTAATTCAGCTTGTCAAGCAATGCCTAGCTCTTCTCTTTTCAAAGTTTAGGTTAGATGTACATTTGAAGAAATCTGACTCAAAAAAGTTCACTAGGTAAATTATTATTACCACCTGCCACCTGATTAAATAATTCATTCTGATGACTTGTAATTACTGGTTTTAGTGTTTATATAAAATTGTAAAAGTTGTTTAGAGTTAAATGTGTTTCTTGCATTATCGTGCCTGTTAGAGTGGAGATGAATATCATCGAATACTCATAATGAGAATCTTTGCCACCTGGTTGTCCACTGAAAAGTATTTCCCCACTGACCTCATCTGTATGTGCCACATATTAATAGAATGTTCTCGGTCTATAAAAGGCAAAAAATGGTGCAGGATGTCAGTTTGGCAAGCTGACAACTACTTGGCAGATCTCTTATGAGGAACGTAGTTCTTATTCATGACACCCAATTATGTTTTTCTTTAGGAAAAACAAGGATAATAAAAGCAAGTGATGTTTAGCAATTAGGTATGTCTTTTCTTTCTCTTATTCCATTTGTTGGCAGAATTTTCTTTAGGTTCATCCACTGTAAGCTAAGAGTCACAATTCATAGTCAATGAAAAAAGCAGAAATATCAAAATTATAAATAAATTTACTTTTTTTTTTTAATTATTCCTTTATAAAACAAGAGTTAGCCAGAAGTACAGACATGAAAATGCTCTCAAAAAAGAAGTTCCCCTCAGGGAAGGGGGAAAAGAGGCAATGAGTAATATGCGACAGATGTGAACATAAATTGTTTAATGCAAAGTAGGATGTGCACTATTCCATGGTTAGAAGTGTAGCATAAAATTGGTTTAAGCTGACTCAAGATTTTTTATTCAAGCAATGACCAACTGAGAAATATACATTATTGTTACGTCCTAAGTGAACTTAATATGTCTGAATTTAAAACCATTAGCTTTCAGGAAACTATATGTTGCACAATCCATAATAATGTGTTTCTTCAGTAACATGGGCCGCATGACCACATTCACTTCTTCTGCATAGTATACACCAACTTCAACATCCTATTCCTGATGCAGCCTGATTCATTTGCAGACTATTAAGTGTCCTGTGGAGTTAAGGAGGAAGGGGGTCTCAAAAACTAAACTTCTTGTTGCGCATTCTTATTTCTATATGTCTGCCTGAAGAATTGTATCTTGTGGGAATGTTTAAAGTTGAAAGTTTCCTCTAAGAAGTTTCACAGGATGAACCTGCCACTTCTGAAAACAAACCCCAGAGAAGTAGAGAACATGATTTTCATGAAACAATTACACTCACTGAAAATGTTGTAAAGGTTTTTGTTAAAAATGTATCATAAAGCATGTGCATAAATCATTGCAGATCCTCGTGGCCCAGATAATTTCATTTAAGTCTGTTTCCAGCCTCCCATTTCTCTTTTCTCTTCACTTTCTAGCTCTAAAAATCTGTCTCTTTTTCTCTGGCCACCTTACACTGGTGGCTGAGCTTTTCCACCAAATCTGTTCCCTCTGTGCTGCTTCTTTCTCCTTTCTAACAACGTGTCCGAGGTTCCTCCTCTCCGATTCATTTCCACTTCACTTGACAGCAGTTCTTTATTTTATTCTTTACACTGTTTCCTTTTCACTCCTTTAGATAAAGGCATCACTTTCTACTGTAAGCTTAATACTTGCTGAGATGCTGAGACACATACCATGTGATGATATGTCTCTTAGACACTATGCTGAATATAGTGTCTATGAGATCCGATAGCATAAAACAGAACAGGCTGCATCAGGAAAATGAAAGTAATTATTTAAAGCAAAGCTGTGTTGATTTTGGTGTGAATTGTATGCATGCACCCAAGAACAGCTTTGAATTTGTCACAATAGCAGAAATTCAGGTGGGGGTGTTTGGTTTTCCTCTGCTGCATAGGCTCATAAATATTTGCATCAGCAAAACAGTCTGACAACAAGCAGTGATCTTCTTAAGGTGGCTTTGCCATCAGAGGAACCACTCACCAAATTACATCCCAAGTGGAAAATGTAAGGTGTTAGTGACCCTTGACTGTCTTCCCAGTACTAAGGCCACCTGAATCCTAATAGTCTAGTCTGCAACACCTCCAGTCCTGGAAAAGTATGGAGGGCTCTGGCCATAGGACTCATTACCCTATCCAAGTATAAGGGAGTGCTCAGTTGTCACTTTAATAGGTTTTGTCCTTCATTACAAATAATTTTGGCCAAAGGTCTGGTCCCACTGTTGGTTCAGCTGTATAGGTAGGTTAGGAGAGCAGTTGCCTAGCCTTATGTGATGCCAAGAAGTCAGAATGGCAAATTCTTGAATGTGAGATGTTTATTACTCTATATTGTCTGCCTCCTAATACAATTCTATTATTTCCTGTCCAGATGGAAAGTTAAGAGGGAAGCACAGCAAACACTACTCTTGCCTACTGTAGGCAGTGAAGAAAATGATACCAGTGTATTGCAAGAGCACAATGGCAAAATTCCTCTTTCTCTGTTTTGGTCTATGAGAACAATACCAGCCACGCAGTAGGTCTGAATCATCTGGCATAGCTCAGCGTGACTCGTGGTGGCTGGAAGAGCAGGAGTCTGGAACTACAGTGAGGGAGAGCAGAGCTCACTGGCTTGCAGAAATAGGAGCAAAGAGGAAAAACTGGCTACTTTTCCAAAATGGTAAGCTCACACCTTTGGGGTCCAGCAACAACTGCCAGGTGGTGTTCCCTCAGAGGATTGAAGGGCGCATTAGCAAAGGGTCATGCCCAGGCTGTTTGACAAGAGGAGTAAGATAAAAAATTGTCCACATCTTTTACACTCCAGCACAAAGAATAAATTTCTGAGTATTTTAACATGGATGATTAGCATGTGGTGATTGGAAGTGATGTGGTGCCGCGCCCTGGAGATGGTTTGTCTCAAAGAAAGCTTTGGCTTCAAAGGAGGTGGGAAAGCAATAGGGTACGAAAAATTGCTTTCTGTGCTTGTGCTCAGTTGCTCTGAAAGATGCAGAAGGGTGAGCTGTGTTACTAGAACTATACCATTTTTAGGAGTCTCTCTCCACACAGGAGACATTAGCAGTAATACTACCCTCTCTAAAATTCAGGGAACGCAGTCCTAAGCTGATTTGGGTCAGCAAAAGAAGGTTCAGAGCTTGGACTTCTTTCTTGCCTTTCTGTTTATATGGTAGTGTATAAATAAAGGATCCAGTTCATGATGTCAGACTTTGACTTTAATGTTGTAATATGATGCAATTTCACTCCTAGTCCCTGCCAGTGCATCTCAGCATGGATTGTCTAGAAACTGAGCTGGTTTTTACAGGTAAAGTGTGAAGCTTTTGAAGAAAAGTAAGGAGGAAAGTATCAAATACAGAAAACATCTATATTTGCATCATAAATATTCTAACTGGCCTTAGGCATAAAATCATTATTGGAACTTCTAGTCTAATATACATACCATAAATTACGTGTTTGAGCTCTTCAGTAAATCCATTGTTTACAGTGAAGCCAAGTGATTGGCACCTTTGCTTGGGTTGTTTTAGACTATTTGTGGTAGATTAATTCTCCCTAAAATTTCCTCTGTTTCTCTGTTGCATTTAATTCCTTTGTGCACACTTCTCTATAAGCCATTTTAGACTGTATCAACTGATATTCTGAAGACAGATTTTACATACAAATGTTTCTCTGGGTCTTGGAGAGATCTGACATAAAATGTCTTACGTTCTCATTTCAGGAGGTCTGGATCTTTCAACCAAATTTAATAGCCATTTATGCCTTGAGAAGATCTTATCTAATGTACTGTTGGTTCAGAGTCATTCACAGCCTCGCATTATATTGAAACATGGACAGAGAGTGTAATTTGTTAATGTCATGAAGGATGAAGTTGGTTAGAAAGGGAAGTGTACACGATTTATAATAACACAAGTGTTTCCTTGCTAATCCCTTGGCAGGTTCATTATCTGTAGAGCCCCAGGCAATAGTTGGCCTATCGTGAGAGTGAAATTTAACCCACAGCATGAAATTAATCCTCAAAGACTTTTGTCTACTCTTTCTAGAAATAATAAATTCAAACTGATTTTATAATTCTCCTCTCTAACTTTATGCAGAGGTGTTAAATTAGTATCTAAACTCTATGGCATATGTCAATCTATTGATTTATGTTCAGTTAACTAACGTGCAAGTGTATACCAAGCATAATAAGGAATTTGAAGATGTGAATTAGTGGTGTGTTCATTGTTTCTACCTGAAAAATGTTTTTTCTTTAATAATACAGAAAATTCTGTTCCTTGTAATTACAGGGAAGACAAGGAATGTGTATATGTATGTATGCATGTATAAAATCATGCAAATGACCATATGCTTTTTTTCTAGAGCTTCTGGGCTTGTATATGAAATAACTTGGTGGGGTTTTTCACACCCTGAATTCTTTTGTAAAGCTTCTTAGAAGTCTAATGAGGGCTTGTTGCTGGTAAACAAATGGATTTTTGGTACAGTTTGGAAAGTACTTCTTGAATCAGCTGAGTAAATACTGGGTAAATCAGGTGATGCTTTTTTTTTTTTTTTTTTCAGAAAGAGGTTTCTTTTTCGTATGTATGCAAAGTTCTCTCTACTAAGGAGAGAACAGGTGAAAGTGATTTGTTACTGTCTGACTCTACTCTGTGTTTTTTAGAATATCCTTCATCACTCTTAGTACAACCTAGTCTATAGGAATAGATGAGCAGTTCTAGATACTATTATAGATACTATAGATTACTACAGATACTATATAGATTGCTGTTATACCTATCTAGATATTACCTAGATACAGGGTAAAGATTTTTCCCACTTTCAACTAGTATTTACCGTTGGCACCTCCATTGACTAGAGAATTCTTCTGAAGGTAGCAAGTCATATTTAATACATGTTTGCAATTGGCCATATCATCTATGTTGAAGAGCTTCTTCAAGATATTGACATTCCACATAGTCCTAGCCTTTGGGATGGAAACCGAATGACAAGAAATGAAGCAGGTCAAGTGCTTCTTACTACACAGTCCTGATGCTGGGCAGGAAGTTTGCAGGCTACTACAGGCCATTATATGAGCAGATCTGGAAATGTATTACTCTTCTTAGCACCCCTCTTGTTCTTCAGACATAGTTTATAACAGTGATGTAGAGATTGAACCATTCTCACTTCACATATTCCTTAAAAGAAAATTAGTTTCTCAACTCATACCATATTTCCTCTGTGTAGTTTAGGAAAGTTATTTTTGTGCACACATATAGTCTAGTGGTGAGAAGGAAAACAGCAGTTGCTGAAGTGTTAAACAGAACAGTGAGCAGAGGATTGTCTTTCATCCTAAAAAAGACTTGAAGACTTGTTAAAGATGCTGCTTGATATTAAGTAAAGATGAGATGTGGTGTAGGTCTGGAAACCTCTGAAAACTACATACCTTTTTTGTAATATTTATTGCTGAGGATAGAAAGTCCTACAGAAGTACCTATATAAAATTAAAACATAGGTTTCCAGTGTATTTTTAAGCTGCTTTTATTGTCAATGGAAGCTGATGAGTTTAATTTGATATGTGAGTTTAATTTGAAACACTATGGTAGTAGAGTAAATCAATACCATGTAGTAATTCAGATATCATTTATGTCTACATTGTCACTATCTCGTCAATGCAGTAGTAGAGAGAGAAGGGAAATTGCAGAATTGCAGTGCTTGGTTATAGGTGTTAGAGATGATACGGAAGGAGCAGAGGCAATGATACATTGCTCGTATTTTAACCAATGACTGCCTCAAGGTTTTCCATCTGCTCAATATATAGTGTTTCTTCAGGACCACACTCTTCTCTCTCCCACCTATTTTCATAATTTTGCTCACTCCCTATACATCCGTCAGTCATTCCCCAGTGACTGACTTTCCCTATTTGCCCTTTCCCCACACCACAGGCTCATGATGAAAACTTCTTGCAACAAAAGTAGCAGTGTCTGTGGATTGTGCGGCTGCGGTTTCTGCTGCCAGTTCCAATGACAAGTTGGCATCTTGTGACCTCTAATAAATGATCTCTAATAAATTGGCAGGTGATAAGTCTCTTAGCTGGTAGGCGGGGTGGCTGTCGGCATTTGCAAGAGAGGCTTGTAACAAAAAGAAAAAAACTCTTCCCTGCATGTAATGAAACTGGAGATTCCTTTCTGCAGACCTTTACGGTCAACTTTATGCTTGGGAGAGGTTCAGGCCACAAGTCAGACAAGCTGTAGATTTTTAGCAAGGATACTACCAACGTATTCTGTGACATTTAGGTACAGTAAGTCCTTCTCATACCTTAGTCTGGGCACCTTTAAGGATCCAAAGCAGGGAAAGTTGGATCCTGGGGATCCTTGGATTCCTATCTATGTGCCCAGATTATATTGCACAAAGATTAGACCCACAGTGGAGCAGCTAAAACTACTGCCAGCGTTATGTCACATAGCAAACCAGTAGCACACACTATAGGGCTAGCTCTTTGGACGACTAGCACAACTAAGTTATGCTTAGGAAGAAGATAAGTTGTGCTATTCTTCTTCCAAAGAGCTAGCCATGTAGTTGCTTCTCCCATTAGCCAGCATATGTGCTAAGAAAAAGAGGGAGGGAAGTGGCATGCCTGCATGATGTACACTTAGGGTTTTATTTATTGCACTCTTATTCAGATTGGCATTAGACAACAAATAGCAATTTATCGACCAACAAAGGCATAATCCCACTCGTTATAGATAATTCTATAGATAGTAATTACCTATTAATTCTGTGTAAGCATACTGAAGCACATTTTCTTAACATATTTTTAACAAGCCCAGTAGCCATTCAATAATTCAATAATTCAGTTAGTTTTATCTCTGACTCCATATAGCACTGCTAGAGACTTGATAAGTAGGTATATGGAATGGATATTGAACGTGGTAAGGAAACAAAGCAGTAGTCCCTACGAAATACTGCAACATCAGAATTGCCTTTTCTTGTGCCTGTTTTTCAGTCCTCGGGCTCAATAGCCGAGTCGGATCGGCCGTGTTAGCATAGTCTGCCTGCCTGCCTGGAGAAGAACATGAGCAAAATGCCTTTAAAAGACTTCTGTGAACGTACAAAATGAAAGGAGGAGTTTTTCTCGCTTCCCACTGGTGGTTAGTGAAATGGTTTCTTGTCTGAGATAGACATCGCTGTAACAGAACCTGAAGATACTTCCTTGACTCAGAGATTTTCATTTAATCAAAAGGAATTATTTAACATTTTGTTTTTGGAAAAGCAATCTTTAAAAGGCACAAGGCTGCAAGCAAGCAGTAAAATCTGCTGAGAAGTATATCCTCCAGACTACTGTACTGCCTGCTACCCACAACTGCTTTGCTGAAATCCTCTCTCTTTTTCAAAAGTTGCCTTCCTTTGTACCTTGAAAATTATCAGCACTTGGAAAAGTCTTGTTAAATCTGAAAGAAGTCCTGTTTTTCTTTAGACTTAACAATGTTTCAGATACTGATTAAAAAGGGAACTCTCCCTTTATTCCTGAAGTCGGTAAGAAATATTATGGAAAATTGCGTTAACTCTTGCAAATCCCTCTACAACTATAAAAGTACAAATGAGATCGTCCCTGCTGTTTCAGTCAGGCCTATGAACCTCAGAGCAATAGGATATTTATAAGAAAATTCCAGACATAGCAGTGGTGCCGTGATCCATATGACCCAAAGTTTCCAGTCTTTGTCTATCCTCCTGTCTTTAAGGAAAAACAGAGGGGCATAAAATGAAAACTTGGAAGATCACAAATCATTGTTATGACTCATTATAATGAATGATTTGTGCATTACTTTATGGAGTAGTTAGGTTGAGTTTGGGGAAAAAAAAGAAACCTTCCTTTTTAATTTTCACCACTTTATGCCAATTTTCAAGCAACTGTCTTTCCTAAAATAACAACTCTCTTTTTTCCCCGCTATCCTGGATAACTAGTGAGTTTTTTCAGCTGGGGGAGTGTGTTGTGATATAAAGGTGCAGCCTTGTACGGCTGTTGTGAAGTCTGTTACTGTTTCCATTACAGCATTAAGTCTTATTTTCTGGTGTTTAAAACTGGGCCATAAAATATTTAAAGTTGAACTTTGGTAGTTTTCAAAATGTATTTATAAATAAGAAAAATAATCTTGTTGGGTGGGGCTTTTTAGTTCTGTGAAAAAAAAAATAGTATTCTGACAGCTTTGTAGCTGCTGTGATTCACAGTTTTGGATACTCAAAATTAGTCTTCTGACCACAGCATACAACCTGGATTCTAAATTCTCCTGTGTTTTGTTTAGCATTAATACTATACTATTAATAGCATGAGTTATTAGAAAAATAAAAATAAATCTACTGAAGTCTGAAAACAGCTGCTGCTGCTGTTTTTCCCAAGTAATTCCCTACCTTGCATTTTTAAGAACTCATCTTCTTTTTTTTTTTTTTGCAATATCTTCTTATGGTAAATTAATAGAGTATATCCCCAGGTGTCAAAGGCTTTTCTTCACTTCCTAGGATAGATTTTAGTGTTACACAAAAATTTGCTGAAAGTGTAGTTATGTATCTGTGGACTCTGGAAGACACTGGCAAGCTACCATTTCAACACACAGCAAACTTTCCGTAAAGCTATGGGATTACTTTTTTGTTTTGCTTTTTATGGAGGCAAGTGCACTAACCTGGATAAATTGCATTACAGAAAGCAAGAGTGTTCCGCTATTTTACTAGTTTTACTTTAAGTCACAACAGCAGAGAAAGTCATAGCTCCTCAGAGGAAATTTCATCCTTAACTTGCCTTGTTATGCCCTACTGTATGTTAAGAATTGCTGAGGTCGCTCAGCACTGGCTGATAATGAATTCCATATAAGCTGTAATATTGGGGCACAGCTGGGTGGGTAAGAGTTGAGTTTCAGTCTTTAACTCAGAATTTCCTCGTTTTACTAGTTTCATTTCAAAAGGTAATGCTGCTTTAAGGGTGTACGTTTTCTGTCCCTCAGACATGCAACCTAATAGAAAAAAGTCATTTTTTCATGGAATCAGCATATGCATAGTAGGTAATGTCCATATTATGCACATTAGCTATTAGTCATTTTAAATTGTTTGTCCATTAATAAGAAAGGGCATGTGAGTTAAAGTTTTCAAATGCGGGGTATTTAGCTGTACTTTTGAGTAGAGTAAGTCTGGTTGTATCCCTTCCAGTATTTTAAAAATCTCAGCCACAATATCTTAATGAAATTGTTTCCCTTTTAAATATTTTCCAGCACAAGCATAGGAGGCTGGGTGAACACTCAAAACTAACACTTCTTTCAGCAACTCACAATTTGAATTTGGCTATTTTCCACTGAAAATTAATTTGGATTTCTGTATTTGACCATTTCTTTCCTTTGGGAGAAAAGATATTTTTGGTTATCTTTCCTGCTTTGACCATAGGGAGCAAGTGTAATGTATATTTCATTGTGGTTTGCAAATTCTTGGTGCTAAATCATTTTAATACTACAAAAAAAAAAAAATACACTAAGCTATGATGGGATTGATCTCATCAAAGAACTTCAAATGCTAACGAATACTGAAAAGTATTGAACAACGCTCAAACAAATCCTCCCCCAAAATCTTCTTGCCAGAAACCCGACAATTTTCCTGCCTTCTCAGAAGGAAAAGTGCTGTGTGATCACCATAGGGGACATTGAAATCAAAGCTTTGTGGAGAAAACTATGTAGAAATACTTGACTCTTTCTGTAGGAGTTGTTGAAGAAAAAAGTGACTTTTTCCTGTGAGATACAGATCTTAATTACATTTTCCTAAACTGGAAGAGTTTTAGAACAATGCTTACTGTTTGTATTTCAGGTATTGACCAGTAATGACCAGTAATAATTATTCATTTGAAACCTTCCTGTGGCTTCTCAGATGCATGTTTTATTTTACAAAGCTGTGTTAAGATTTGCTTTTGTATCTTCCTGAAGTAACAGAGAACACCCTTACTTTTTAAAGGTGGCAAAATTGTTCCTCTAATCTGGTATCATTGATACCATAACAATTTTAACTGAGAGATGAAATTTTCATACTTAACATTTAAATTTTTCAGAGGCTTCATTTTGCAGACTCAGTGATGGATTCATAGATCGCAGGAATGTCACAGGGCACAAGAATGGCTCTGCAGGGTTAGACTAAAGCTCCATCTAGTCCAGCTGAGAGAGGTCAAGAGAGGATATACATTTTTGTAACAGAAGTTCGACTGAGATAAGAAACTGGACAGTTTTTAAGCAGGCACATGTTACACACTGAAATCAGCCAAACCGCATTCTCCTTTTTCCCTGAATTGAGACTGTGTACTGGGGCCTTTATGTAATATAATCTAATATCTGATTTCTTGTGAAATCTTTTCTAGTCATCAGTTTATATTCCTCATCACTTTGTCTGTTGTTTCTCTATAAGCTGTTTTGAAGGAAAACATACAAGACTTTATTCAAAACTAATGAAAAACAGACTTCTGTTGATGTATTAGGCCATGAGTGACTACCTATATTTAAAATCATAAAAATAACTCCATCATCTCTGAACAATACAAAATTATTCCTTATGGTGCCATTTGCAATTATTTGTCCAGTTTAGATAAGGGGCAAAAAAAAAAATCCGTAGATTTTGGAGAATTGTTTTTACTTAGGAAATAGAGATTACAAAAGGTTTCAGAAATAAACTATCACTTTAAAAACCAAAATGCTGGGTTTACCGTTACTGGTTTCTGCAGATTCTTTTAGCAGTGTAACTAAGTGCTTTATAAAGAAGATGTAGACAAAAAACACAAGCAGAGTTTGAATTCACCTATTACTTTTACAGTGGTCACTTCCTAGCCAATCTTACCTTCATAAGGTTGTTAAGATCACATATATTGCGCTATCTTTCACACAAAGTATTGTGCAATCTTTCAAATATAGCTGTCCCTTTATGATCATCACTACCACCTTAAGTTGTGCTCAGAAGTTGTATCCAGGCAGCCAAAGCAAAGTTTCAAGGACCAAGTTGTACTTTCAAGGTATCCATGACACTGGCAGAGAGGTTGGTGGAGCCATTCCTGCTCAGGCAAGACTTGTAGATAGGCTTTCCAGATAGAAGAATAGGATAATATTGCAGGTCCATACTGAGAGGAAAGGCTGGTACTTTGTGAGGAGCTTGCAGAAGCCCACATCCGCCAGTTGTATCTGGGAGCCCAGAAACACAGCAGTGGAGCAGGACTTAGCAGCTGGGGGTTGAAGATGGGAAACACTTGCTGTGCATGTGCCATAGGTGGGGAGGACACCAGCTCCAAGCCTCGTTCCATTGTTTCACCTGGCTATGAAACACACAACTGTTCTCAGTATTTTCACCCTTGAAATAAAAGGGAACTTGCACAACATCATAGCTATGAGTGTGCATGGTGTTTCTCTGACCGGTTTTTAGTGTTGAATGAAAAAATGGTAGTTTTCACTAAGTTTGTTGTTGTTGTTTTGAACTCCTCCTCCACACACACACTCTTACTGATGGAATTAGATTATTAAAAATATTTATGGTTTAAACTTAGTTTCTGCTGTATTTCTTTCTTGGAAAGGTATTAAATTATTTACATGTAACTGCTATGACTGATTATTTTTTTGTTCATCGGCAAAATTACCTGAGTTGATTTGAATGAAACAATTACGTGGGTTAATTTGACCTGCTTCTGGTCGAGTTTATTTTTGCTAAATATTCTCTTCTAAAACTGCATGTAAGGGAAGATTTCTTTCTGACATTATAGCTAATGTATGTTTGTCCCATGCACATAATGGAAAAATTGCTGCAGGAGAAAAAGTAGAATAGTTCTTCATTACTAGCTGACAAAAAACAGCTTTCATTTCTAAAACACTTTATTACACTCTCTCTCGGTATATATAGTACTGCTTTCTTTTTCCCCCTGATATTTTTGATGGAATGATGTGCTGCTTAGCTGGAATATAAAAGCAAGAGATAGGAGAAAAGTCATCTATAAAAGGAAGTACAGGAAAGATGAAAATTCTGTTCTGATTAGTGTACTTTTGTCTGGTCTAAGAATGTGACTCACATTCAGAGAACTGACTGAGAGTACCGGTGTACTGAGAGTACCTGAGGCATTTTGTCATCTTTGGGACTTTACTGTTTCTCGGTTAAACAATGCGGTTCGTTCAGGGGAAATATTTTCAAAAAATTGTAAGCTCAGAGTAAGCCACTCATGGGAAGTTCTCACCATTGAGGCAAGAGTTTAGACCAATTGTTTTATGAGGGTTTAAAAAATTGCTTTTAACTAACTTAAAGGGAGGTGGCAAGTGGTGATGATCTTCATGGATTAAAATTTTGATCAGAACAGCCAATCTGCTCCATCTGAATTCTGGTGTAAATTGCTAAATCTGTTGTTGATCTAGCTCTAACTTTTACTGTGAGCATACTCCTTATTCAGATGTAGGTGTTTGCTTCTTTCTCATCCATGGGTAGTGTTTCCTCCTTTTGTCCTACTTGTATTTCATAACCGTTTCTGAGATTGTTTTGTCAGACACAATGTACAAATTGCTGGATGACCAATCACATAGGGAGAGGACAGAAGAACAGATCAGGATTGCAATAAGGCTGATGTCAGTGTTTGGCAAATACTTTGGTAAATGTGAGAATTCATCAGTTTGTGTTTGGTAATTTTCTATTTGACTGTCACACCTGGTAGTTGATGTTCCAACTCGCATAAGTGTCATCTCTGCAGAGAATTTTGAGGGTATCCTTATAATTATTTCCATTATTACTATTCCTTTTTTTCTTCTTCTCCAAAAAAACCATGCTCCTCCAAAAGTCATAGAGGTAAATATACTAGGAAGCAACATGAATTCCAACAAAGTGGAATTTAGATGAATTTTGAAATAATTTTTGGTAATACTTCTCTACTCATGATTCTGGTTTATTACTTGTGAAGTAAATATGAACTGTAGGAAAAATTCTATGATTAGATGGAGGCAAATCTATGTCTTTTATGGAGAATAATTGGACTAAGTTCTGTTCTTTGCCCATTCTCTATGTTACTACTTTATTGTATTATTATATGGGGTTTGCAGTTAAGTAATCATCATAGCAATACTAAAATACTTAAAATATGACCCCTGCACTAGAAAAATTTATATCTTTGGCTTAAAATAATTAGGTTTTTTGTTTTGAAATCTAATATTCAGTTCTTCAACAGCTTATATGATTTACTGTTAAAATAAGTGACAGAATTATACTTTCAATTTAGTTATTATCCTGTAAGTAACATAAGCAACTCAAAGAACTTGAGACAAAAAGTGAAATAAATTATATTATCAAGGTCCATTTTGCAGCGCAAAGCTTTGCATTAAATCTAAGCATCAGTAGATAGCACTAACTACTAGTAACACCTGAATAAATGTTTAAGTTAGCAAATCAAAATCTTTTAAATTATAATGCAGTTATTTTTTATTATAAGCATGTGAACTGTTAAATAATGTATATTTATATAAATCTTCAGACTATACATTTTTTATCAACTTGTGCTGGTAGGAGTAACTACAGCTAGGAGCGTCTGGAATCGTGGGAATTGCTGAAAATGCAAATAAAAAGCTATAAATGTTGGGTTTGGTTTTCCAAAGGCTGTACATTTATTTAAAGGTTGTTTAAAATTTACAAATGCACAGATAATTTAATTTCTTTTGTTGTTATGCCACAAATCTTTATGCTACAAAGATAGCATCTGAACACCTCGGTACCTGAGATTGTTTGTTCTGGTGCTGCATAAGTCCCAATCATGGAGGGAAAAATGTTAGTAGCTGTATTCAAAATAGAGTAGAACATAGGATAAAATCCTGGTAAGGCATGTGAAGAGAAGGAAAATGCAGCTAAGACTGCCACTCGTTGGCAAGCACTGCGACATGGTATAAAGCCTGGTTCTCTAAGTCAGTGTTTTTCTTTCCCTCTGAACTTTGTGGTTGAGGAACTAGTCAGCAGCACTGTATGAAAGCAGCAAGAAATTCTGGAATTTACGCACGAGGGTATAGTCTTTGCAAGCCCAGTGGCAAGAATTTGGTGAGTTTAGTCTGCTCCGCATCAGATTGTGGTTGTCCTACATAGCTGGGATTTAACTGCTCACTATCTGCTTCAATCTAGATATGAAAACAGTGGTTTCTTCCTTTTAGATTTTAAGATGACTAAAACAATTTCAGCATGAATTGGAAACCTTTCCCCAGCCTAGATCAGTAAATAAAAGGGGGAGGATTTCTCGGTAACATTGTGGTGAGCAGACTTTAAACACCAAATACCTGAATACTGTAGTGGCAGACACCCACCAGACAGCTTTGATTCAGCAAACACGAACAAAAAAATTAGCAACTGACAGAGGGAGAGAGAAATTTTTTCTTTTCTTTTTTTTTTTTTTTCCCAGAAAGCACACACATCTGCTTGTTCTCCTATAGAGATTGATTGTGTTAGAAAAGACTACTTAAAGGACTTTTGCCATAGAAAGGGGAGCAGGAAAGCATCCTGTGGACTGAGGATTTTATAAAATTTGGAATAAAATACTGGCTATTATGAAACCAACAAGAACTGCAAATTAGGCATTTTAAACAGATACGTGTGTTTATGTAGAGTCATTGCTCCGCAATATGTATCACTTGTTAAATGGTCAGTGGTTCAGAGAACAGATGAAAGGACTCAAGCGTCTTCTGCATTGTGGGCTTTCAGGCTGAGCCCGTTGAGAGTTATTGATCAAGGACTTTTATAACCATAAAAAATGCTGTCTCTCATGCTATCAAAATAAGAATAATTTAGGTGTAATCATTTCACAAGTAGTAGTTGTAGTGCTGATTAGTGTGGGTAAGTTGAAATATTTTCATGGTTTTAGATCATGCAGAGTTTTCAATGGAGACATTGCCTTTTGAACAGACCCCAAAACCTCAAATGGTTTTACATGATTTCCGCTTTTTGAGATCCCAACCATGTGTCTTCTGGGGTGAACACAGAAGTACACTGATGTTCTCTTTTTAAACAATATCAGGACACTTTTGTATCAAACGAAGCTACTGCAAAGGTACTGTTCAGTCCATAAAAAGACCAAGTATGAGCCAGAAAGGGAGACTGTGAGGTCCCCCATGGTGTGGGAGCTGGAGGTGGAACAGCAAGGAGGACCCAAGAGGGCAGGCAGTAGCTGCCAGTGGCAGTCCCGGGTGAGAAGAGGTAACATGGGGGCCAAAGTGCCTCCCACAGCTCTGTGAGCATTCCCGGTGTGGGGGGAGCGCTCGATACCACAGCCTTTTGACAAACATTTTTTTAAGTTTCAAGATGAGAGAGGAGGAAAGTTAGCCTGATGATCATTTTTAGAGTGATAAAGCTCTCGGTAAACAGGTAACGTTGGAGTGTCCAGTCTGGCGCTTGTTGTATGCTGGTAGTGAGTAGCAGGTCGTTCATCCCGGTCCTGGAGGAGCCTCGGTGCCCATGTGTGTCTCTGAACGCCCGCTGCACATTCTTCTTTTCAGACTTCAAAATAATGAATTAAATCAGAAGGTAATGCTCCGATTATACTTATAGGATAATTTATCTGTTTTGTTCTAGCAAAGCTAGTAACATGCAAGGCAGGCATCCAGCTTTCAAAAATGCATGAAATTCAGTGGTTTTATAATGCTTTTAGAAAGGAATGGCTTCGAAGCAGAGAAAGCCATTATGTATCCCCCAGTTGTGTTCATTCCTCTAAACAATCATTAAAAACAGGCCAGGTTGTTTTTGAAGCGAAAGCTTTCACTCTTATGTATTACTAAGATTACTAATACAGGCTGCTGCTGCTCCTGCCTCCAGAAAAACAAACAAACAAACAAACATTTTTTTCAGCTCTTCCCTGAGCTTCTTATAACAAGTGCTGGTGATCAATTAGCTAGTTCATTAAAAAGTTACACATGATTTTATGGAGGCAAGCAATTCTGAATCAAAGAACCCAATTTGCAGATCTAGGTTGAAGCACATAATTGGCATGTATTTTAGGATCTCTGTTAAAGCTATAAAAAAGATTTACTAGGGAAGGAATGGATCCAAAAACCCTAAAGGAAGGAATATGTTATTTGTGTGACTCAGTGTTACAAACAGACTCCTTTAATACCAAGGTCTTATCTACATTAAAACAAAAAAAAATTAAAATAAATGTAAACTTCCTTCAATTTAACTTCTTTAGCAAGAAATTATCCTTCATCTGGTACACATAAATTGTGTATGAGATTATTGCATTTCTTCTGCTATGTTTTTCATTATTGCTATCAAAGATGTATTTTTGTTAAATCATTTAAATTTAGTTGAGAAGTCAACACAGTGTTAACTGTAAAGCAAAATTATATCAGTATGTTCACCATGTTGTTGAGATCCATAGTGAGTCTGGGATTAAAGCCCCAGTTCTGCAAACAGTTGTACATGCATGACTTAGTGGGGAACCTTACACACATGCTAGTAGGGCATGCTTGAGCATTTGCAGGGCGAAAGAGAGGAAAGGCGCATTATTCAGAGGATGTTTTAGAAACAGTGATGCTTTGTTTTGGGTTTACAAGCAGGCCAAATCTTGAAACTTGAGGAAAAGTGCTTGGGTTAAGAAAGCTTTATTTTTTTAATACTTGGAAAAGGTTATTTACTGGTGAGTTCTTGCAAGATTTCTTTAACCAAAAGAAAGCCATTTTTGGTTTTGAACTGAGAGTTATAAATAATCGAGTCTTAAATATATTAAAATGTGCATAGAATCTACTTTCTGTTGTAATTTTGATGGCTTGATTGCCACAATGTAAAAGCTTCTGTAGCTGATATTACTGTTGGACTTTGTGTGATGGCATTGAGGCATTTTCAACTATTAGCCTTCCCAAGGGTTCTTTTCAGACAAAATGTTATGCATCAGCTCTTATTTGAGTGTAAGCCTGTTGAATAGCATTCTCCTCACTGCCAACTTGGCAGCAAGTTCTCGTGCTAATAAAAGAGGTTACCCCAGATAGAGATCCCAGATGTGCCTGAACTACTTTTATTAGGACTACGGAGGGGCTCAGTGTTTCCTTCTAACTGTTTTCAAAAAACGTGTGGGCTTGCCTTCATAATTGCCCAAAGAATTGTATTACATCACTGGAAATTTTTTCCTCAAAGTGAATAAAATGTTAGATGTGGTAGCACAGAACACAGCTTAGGAAACACTGATGGTCAAAACAATGAAGGCCTTTGCCACAATACAAACCTTGATTTGACCCTCCTGAATTCTGCTGAGGGAGAGAACATCACTGTTTAACATTGAGTTAAAAATACCTTTGTTCATTACATATTAATGAGATACAGTATCAGGATTAGAATAAATAACAATAGCTGTTTCTCGGAACAGCAGCATACCTGTGGCACGTGACATGCTTGACTATGAATGACATTGGTTATCCCTTGAAACTGTTGAACACTATTTGTTGTGTAGAATTATTCTTGCACTTAGTGATAAAGCCAACTTAGTGATTGCCTGATACAGGGCTATTGTAGGCTGGAATTGCTAACAGCAATATTCTATTTTTCTTGAGTGCTATATAGTAATTAGCAGTTTAAAAGGAAGCTTTATTGCTAAAAATGAATTCAACATTTCTCCATACTATTTAGTTGACTGTGTTGGCTGCAGTTTTAAAACTGCAAGAAATAGGATAATCTAGCTGAGATATACTTAGTAAAATAATGTAGTTTGTTAAACTCACTGTTGCTATCAATAAATCATAAATAATAATATGTTTACAATCTTAAATCATAATCTTGATTTTCCTTTCAAGGCCACAAGCTTCCTGTTGAAATCTTTATTGTTGTCAAAATGTGAATAGAGAAAACAAGGTTTTAATTAAAATAATTCATTGCTTGCTTTTATTGTTCATCTTATTATTAAATTATGAAAAATGAATGGTGCTCTAATTTCTGGTCATGTCTCTGGTTGATTTTTATTGTAATTGCGTCAGATATAAAAAGAAAGAAACTGCACAGTGGATTCATTTCATAGTGAAACACATGATAGTATTCCATTTCAGATTTTCAAAAACAGGGTTTAACTCTGACTCCCATTAGTTTCAGTGGGCTTTGGATCAGGCACAGGGTTAACAGCTTATTTTTCAAACAACTAGAAAGAGGTGTAAATGTCAAAGGTGATAGCTATACTGTGAGTTCCATAAACTACAAAAAAAGTTACTACTAAAGCTCTATTTTTCCTTAGTTTAACAGCTTCTATGAAAACAGTGTTAATAAGTATATCAGGAACAGTATATAATAATGAATCAGATACGTAAAAAAACCTTTAAAACTCCTTTTATATAATAATTGGAAAGTTAAAAGTGACTTAAAATCCCTGACTTCTCATGTTGTGATGTAAATTGTATTTTTTTTAGGTTCCAAATTCAAAGAGGGAAAACTGATCCAACTGGTTACAAGAGCCTGGGGGACTGTTTTAGGACTATTTTCCAACGAGAAGGGTAAGAGTATATGGTTTTAAAATTGTCAATTTTATGTGACCTTTTTTAATCACCCATTTTCCAGACATTATATCCTCTTTATAATCCACTCTTTTTTGCAATTGCCAGAATTTGGCAAACATGTAGTCTTACATAACAAGCACAATTTGAAAAGCCTTAGCATTACTTACACTCCCGATACCAAATTTTGCTATGAGGATATGCGTAAAGACCAGAGCGTGCAGCTGCGTAGAGACACCGGGACAACCACTGCTTCAGTACTGGGAGGAGGATGGTCACTTCAGCATCGTGCGGTATCTAGGCTCTTGCATCTTCTTGTCCTGGTTTTCCGCACTACCTCAGCCTGAGCCATTGCCAGTTCAGTGAAGTAACTAATTTCCAAGCTCTGATGAACTGGCATTCCCAGTTAGCGGTGGTAGACAATGTTTCCAGGACCTGTGTGAGCCAAAATGCCACAGCTTTTCAGTTTGACAGAATATGGAAAAGGATTTATGCTCCTTAGTCACCTGAAGCGTACTGGCTTCAGAAGGTACCACTGCTCCGAGCCTGAGCTCCTCTAAGGCACTTGGGCTCTGATCCAGAAAGGCATTTAAATACACGCTTCATTTTATGAGCAGTCCAGTTAAAGCCAGTGAACATAATGGGACTGATCATACGCTTAAAGTTAAGCCTGCTATCCACAGGAGCTCTTTGGGAGCTAGCCTTTAATCAAGGTAACTCTAATTAGTAAATCCCACTTTTGAGTAGCTGGCAGGCTTTCCATAAGAACTTCATGAATACAACAGCAACCCAATTTTTATCCATATATTCATCAAAATGGAACTGTTCTTATATATAGTGGCATAGCTATCGCACACGGAGGCAGCATACGTGCGGTGAGGCACAGACTTCTTGTGTCCACAAGCCGTACTGGAAAAACAGAGGTGAGGCGAGCAGTGAAAATGAAGAACTAGACCAGTTTTGTTTCTTGCAGTTACATTTATGTAAGCCACGCTACATAAGTACGTAGATATAGAACTGGATGGTTTGAATTGCTAAAGTAGGGACATGTAGAGAAGTTCTGTTAAGGTCTTGAGAGAGAAAGTTGTCACATTTGCCCTTGTCAGTGGTAAATGCTTTTTTTAATGAAAGATTAATGTTGTGCATTATCACCACAAGGCATTAAAAAGTTTAAAAGCTAAAAAGATTTCACAAAAAAATGATAATTTGTGGCTTCTGGGCTTTTCTAAGCTGAGTATATGTTAATTTTCATTGCTTCTCAAAAAAAACCTATGCTTTCACAATAGGAAAGTATTAATATTTACAATCATGTACATCTATTTTTAAAGACAGAACTAGTTTCAATATTTAAGTCAGTGAGCCTGAAAACACTATTTATCTCATCCAAACTCACTGGTATTTTTATTTTATTGAACTAGTTACAAAATGTAAAATTAAGAATTGGCAGACATATCTGAAGAACAAGTCTAAATCAAGAAACAGCTTCCAAGTTAATTGATTTTAGGGTCTTATTTTATTACCTGAATGATCATATTGTGTAACTGGATATTTGTAGAAGCCACGTGTATAAAACAGTAGCAGGACACCGCAAACGTCAATGTACCATACAAAATACAGTTCCCTTACTATTTGGGGGAGGGGGAGAAGGAAACAAAAACTGTTTCAATTGTTTTACGTGTTGTACTTTTCAATTGCTTCTCAGAGACATAGCTATCACTTATTCTATGGATTTGACTCCATTATTGTTTTCCCAGTGTTCAGACAACATGCTGCCTGACACTCATAAACTGTTTGACTGTGGAGAAACAACAAAGGGTCTGAGCACAGTAGTCTCAATCTCTGAATGAATTTCAGAAAGGAGAGATGAAGATTATTGGGCTGGCGGGTTTTTTTTTTTGTTTTGGGTTTTTTTTTCTATAGAATGCTTGTGCCCCAATACTGGAACCAAACCAGAATATTTTTTTATATTTATATCAAGGCATGACTCTGTAGGCTGGAAAAGAAGATTACATTAAATTATTATAGATTCAAATAACAATTTAGCAGTGGATTGCACTAAATTTCTGTCAGGCTAGACCTAATACAGAGTTTTATTTGCCTGTTGCAAAAGCAGTCAACACCGATCTAAACAAAAAGCATTTTCTATAAATGCCTATTTTTCTCCAGGAAGTTAGACAGAGGCAGAAGGTCACATTTAAACAGTCATCAGTAGTAAGCACTAGGAAAAAAGAAGACAAAGAATCTCTGATTCAATATAATGTTAAATTTGGTCTAAAAATAAAAAAAGTAATCAACTAATCCTGAAAAACCTGTTTGACTCCATGAGTCTTGCATTTCCATCTGCACAAGTTGTCCAGTTTCTGGAGCATGGTGATTACGACACAGTGAGAGAGGTGACTGTGAAGTATTTTAGTTAGTGGAAACCTTTGAATCCTGATAACCCCCTCCTTGGGTGACCACAAAAATATGCAGAAGAGAGCACCAAGAAAGGGCTTCACGTTTAGGTACCAAGCAGACAAAAATGATTTATGAGGTGTATGGATTCAGTTGTGTAAATCTAGGAGAAGGGTATAAGAAATTCATTCATGCCCCATGCTTATTTCATACTGGCAATATGAAATACCCCTGTCAGTGTGTGGCATTTTTAGACTGATTTTCTGAAATATTTAATTCAGTGTACACTGACTATAAAGAGTTCAGGCATCTCTCTCCAGCACTCAGAATTCCCTACTGGCGTATGTGATTTTATGTTAAGTTGACTACAAAACAAACTAATTAAATAAAGGAACATAGTAGAAAAAGAAATTTCACTAATGGTCTGCTCCTGAAAATGTTTACATTTGGGAATAGCGCTTATGCTCAATTGTACTTATATTTTCAATAGTAGCAACTACAGTGAGCTAGATGTCAGAGCCCAGTTCAGACAAGACATTTCCTAATGCTTAATTTTTTGACCTTGTTATGTTGAAGTATGCATAATCAGCCAAGGAAGTACTTATTTTTATGAATATTTATGCAAATGTTTCATTTGCTGCAATGCCTCGTACTGAAAATTAACCAGGATTATGTTACTACAGTATCACAGTAGCAATCTGATGATTTCATGGAAAGCTTCTTCACCACAAATAATGGCCAGGATTTCTTTAACTATTCCTCTGATTTTCTCCTCATTATAATGAAAGGACAGAGGAAATATTTCCAGTCTAACCACTAATAGAACACTGTCCTTTTCAAAGAATCTGAAGGCTCCTTTATCTTTACAAAATAAAATTCTTAACCAAAAAAAAACAGAAAAAAAGCCCTACAAAAGCTCTCTTCCCCCAAACTTTGAGTGGCTCTTCAGGTGGAAATAAATTTTCTCCACAGGGAATTAAATTCTTCAAAGAAGGATCCATCCCATGAACTCTTTTCTTGTCTTACAAGAAAATGGGAGCCACAAAACATAAAATTTAATTGAGACTCACTGAAGAAAGACTCAGTCGAGTAGAGCTTTAAAGGTCACATAGCTTTCTCTTAAAGGCAGAAGCAGTATTAACTTCAGGGCTTTTGTGAACTTGTGTTGGTAGCATTCAGTCACCGCCAACTGTATGGGGGCTGCAGCGACGTGAATCCTCTGAGGTAGTGAGCAACTTCTGCTCAGATGGATTCACTAGGAGCCTTGCATCCAAGCTTCTCTGGTTTTGCTTATGGGGTGATGCACAAATTGACAGACCTTTGACAGCACAGGTAAACCCATGACCTGTTTTTCAGCTGGGATAGAGTTAATTTTCACAAGAAGCTGGGAGGGGACAGAGCCAAGACAGCTGACCCAAACTGCCAAAGGGATATTCCATACCATATAGCGTCACACTCCATATGTAAGGGAGGCTGGCCGAGGAGGAGGAGTCACTGCTCGGGGATGGGCTGGGCATCGGGTTTGGGTGGTGAGCAAATTGTATTGTGTATCACCAGCTTTGTATATTCTTTTATAAGTATTTTTGTTGTTATTTTCCTCTCCCTTTGCTGTGCCAGTAAACTGTCCTTATCCCAACCCACGGGTTTTACCTTCTTCCGATTCTCCTCCCCATCCCACCAGGGGGGAGGAGTGAGCGAGCCGCCGCGTGGAGCTCAGCTGCCGGCTGGGGCTAAACCACGACAACCCACCGAGAACATATCTGTTTATTGAGGAGTGACAGCTTTATAACCAACATAAAAATAATCCGATGTTTATTGGGGAAAATGTTTGGACACAGGATTAACTGAAATCATTAATAGAGAAAACTTTTCATTCTCTTTAGATCCTACAAATAAGAGGTTAGATTATGTTAAATGACTCATTCTTGTGTCATCGTCATCTTTACTGCATTTGCATTCACTCACGTTTTCTTTGATAATTACTTAAGTTTGAATATGAAATGTAAGAATAAACCCACGGCCTAACTGAATGTATATGTTGCACTTATATTAAAGACACATGGTGTTGTGTCTCATATTAAGAATGGAAAATTATGCCCATCTGCACTGTCTTAATTTGGAGTTACAGCATTAAAATGATGGATGCTGTTATTTCAAGTCTGTAAACAACTTTGTTCTTATAAACTTGGATTTTCATGGGCTCATAATTTTAACAGTAAATGTTCTGGGTTACAGTTGGCTTTTTTGGTAGGCGCTCAGTCAAGAAACCTGTTACTTTCTCATTCGTTGGTTAACTTGCCTGAAATAGAAAGGGTAGTAGTGTCCTGGTTTCCAGTTTTATAACTCAATACTTGAATAAGTTACAGTTTAAACCCCTGTTAGACTTTCTTAGAACTAGATGGTCCTGGGAAGGTGCAAAACACAATCGTCATTGATCATTTGAGACTTCATTACTTCTACTGAGGTTTTTGATTATTTATGTTGAATTTGGTTTGGGAAGGAGAAATTACCTCCATATTTATACAGCCCAATAGCTTTATAACTATTCCTGTCTTCTTCTCAGCACCACCTGTAAGTGTCTGTACAACCACAAACCTTTTTTATTATTATTATTTTTTTAATAAGTGACACCCTGACTCATACATCAGTGGGATTAGGTTATAAAGCTGCACTAAACTTGTCAGCTATGGGTGGGGTAGGTGGGAGAACAGCCAAGACTAAGCAGGAGGTGGATGAGTGCAGAGTTGTCAGCAAACATGCAGAAGCTGGAGGGTTTCTGGTTTATGTGGTATCAGCGACCGTTCATCAATTAAGGAATTTGCTAGCACTCTCCTTTGTCCTGCCTCTATCCATCAGCTGTCTGTTGTGGTAGCAAGTGCTTGAGAGACTACAGCAGTGCTCTTGAGTCCTGGCTCTCCCAGCTGGCTGCAGATGATGCTTTGCTGCTTCTAATTGCCAACAGGTCAGGGAAGGAGACTTGCAGGACTGCCAGCCCTGCAGGCAAGCACCGGCCTCTGGCACTCACCGGCAATCATCACCGCCCGTTCCTGAGGCCCAGCTGGATGTGTGCTCTTCCAGCTGGGCTGAGGAGACCTACCAAAAGGCTGCCAAATAAGTGTTATACAAGATACAAATACTTGGCTACCCTGCGCCTGAATCCTTCAATGAAATTGCTGACCAGGGAAGTGTGACATGGTCAGTCATGCCAAAAATCCCTTTTCCCAGTGGGCAGTTATGAAGCAGAGATTCATTTCCATTTACTGGAGGCATAAATTCCTGTGGTATCAAAAGGCCAGGCTTTAGGCTCTGCTTTAAGTGCTCCGAGGCAAGCAGAGGTGTTAGATTGAGATGTTATTTCCCCTCACAGCTATCTGCTCCACTCTTTGTTTTCTTGTTAGTACTTCCTACCATGAGGAGCAGAAATGAACTTGGACCCATGCTTGAACTTGGACCTTCAAGAATCTTGTTTCTTAGTAAAGATCCACCAGCACTGCCAGTTTCAGAGGGTGTGATCTTGCAAACTGAAGTACAGGCACCTTTTCTCTTCTGCTCCCACTACAGGAACAGTAACTTCCACTTGAACACTGAGGAAGGGCTGCTAGCACTTGCACTTTCATATATATCTATGCATAGATGTGTCTCTTTTCTGGTCCTACTGATCTGCCTCACACTTAGAAACTTGTGCAAGCCTTGCTAAAATGAGACCGAAGGTGCAAAAAAGGGCACTACAGTACCAAAATGTCTATCTGTAGCTACCCTGATGCATCCCCATTAGTCCATAGTATATTGCTAATTTTTCTCCTCTTTACCTCACACATTGTAGAATTATTCTGTGGGTCATATTATGCTACACTGGCATCTTCCTGCCATGCTATTGTGTCTATTGCAGACTTCACTAAAATTCTGTGATTTAGAGTATCAGAAATAATTATCACATTCTTGTGTGAAATAACATTATCTGAAACATAAAGTGTCAACTATACTTTATAACACCTTGCTGAATAGAGGGCTGTAGCCGAAATTGTGAAGGACAGTGTATTGTCTAAAACTGTGAACCTGTGTGAAATCTGATGGCTTTTGAGGATTAAAAATAAAGTCTTAGAGCTGAATCCTTGAACCCTTGTGTTTGCTTTGCATATCTTTAAAATAAAAATGCTCCGTGTTAGAAAAGCTAGTGTTTGCATATTTTCAGGGAGCATGAGCTTGCAAAATTTAGGTAGGGACATGGCAAGTTCTTGTAGTACATAATTAAAATTATCGACTGTTTAATCTATCCATTTACTTTTGGAAGTGAGTGATTCCATTTGCTTTGCCATTTTTTCTGTTGGTTGAGACCGGGCTCTTACAGTTCCTCCGCAGACAACTCGCGATGCTCCTCAGCAAGTTCCCTCACGCCTGTGCAGATGAGAAGACAGGTTTCGTGTGGCCCTGTGAGGAATGGAGCTCACAGGTCTGCAGTGATCTGTGCAAAAAAAAGATGCCTCAGCATAAATTTTAGGTGTCCCATGATAAAAGAATTTCAGAATTTCTTCTGGGTAATTAGCAAGAATTCCTTCTTCATAATCCATGACATATATATGCAGAGTAATATATCTGCCTTCCCCGTAACTGTTCATGTGTCACTTACTTTCAATTTACCCCATGTCTTACTCTACACAGACCTTCGTGCAATATCTAGTCTTGCTGTTTTCAGTTTCATTTGGTTGTCTATAATTTGTTCGGACTTAAAACCACAATTTTTGTTCTTGTTCTGAATGGATGCTGAGCCATAAAACTTAAATGATTGTACAGCCTTGCGTAAAATCATCAAGACTGCTTTCAAGATTAGAGAAGAGGAAGGCAGAAAATTTAACTGACAGAATTTTTCTGATAATTTAAGATTGTGATTTATATTATGCTCACAAGGTTTTAGATCAAATATGGCCACCAAGGAGACATCTTTTGTGTATCTATATGAAGGTGATGTGCATTCTGCTTTCTTTTGTAAATGAACATTCAAATTTGATAACTCAATTTTGTCTCATTTCCCAGTAAAGACAGCAAAAATTTCAGGCAATTCTGATGCCTTGTTACATTTTAAGATGCGCGTACATACATGTATGCATGCCTATTTATAAAATGTTCATGCATTCTCTTAGTCTCTAAGTAGATAAAAATTAACCAGTTCATAATCCAGTGAAGTTTTGCCAACAATCCCAAGCGACTGGATGCTTTTGCAACACTAGTCAGTCATGAAACAAAGATGATACTTGTTCTTTTAACCTATAGGTCTCAAAACACTTCACAGAAGAAGGAAATACCATTACCTCAACTGTACGGATGGGGACACTCAGGTGTAAGGTGCCAGGGAGTCGAGCAGATCTGGACCATGTCGTTTGCCCCATGGTAGCATGTTAGTATCAAAGCTCTGAGGAACATGTGTGTTGGACATAAAATTGCATTCTTTGATACAAGCTCCTAATTCAGAAGGGATCTGAAGACTTATTCAGCAATCCATTTTGTGAAGTAGTTTGTCTGAGGGCATACATGGAGGTAGCGGGAGTTTTAAGCCTGAAGCTGGATACCCTGACTGCAAGGCTAGTGCCCCGTTCGGTGGCCTACGCTGTCTCCAGATAGTCAGCAGCATTTACAGTGATGTTACTGTCATGAGGTTTTCATCATCCCCTTCAGGCAGCAATTCTCCGTTCCTGACTGGAGGTTCCCTACCCCCATCTTCATATGTTAACACTTGAAAACATAAGAAATGGCTCTGGAATGTGAAAAACTTCTATTCCCGGTTTTATGTGTGTAGCTCTCTGAAACGCAGTGAGGTTGTGCTGGTGTAACTAAGGGCAGTGCTTGGCTAACCACGTTTTTATTACTGACGGACACAAGTTTTGCTTGCAAAATTTTATCTGGTATATATGGCAACACAGTAAACAAGGACACTCTTAGAAAATCACTTCTGAGAGTCATATACTTTAAAGATGAAACACATGCTTATTTATTTCCCATAAGAACAGAACACAATAAAATCATGTAAAACTTATAAGCACCTTAGAAGTAAACAGGCCTTAACTGGCGTTAGTCATTATTGTTTGCTAAGGCCACTGGAGCTACACCCATTTACACTGGGGAAGTGTCTGGTCTGTATTTTTTAAAGGTCCGAGTTGTATTTTTTTTCAGTTTAAAATATTTTCATAATCAGATTGTTTTAATCTTAAAGTTATGGTTTCTTGAGTATCTCTATTTTCTGCTGATGTAAGATAAATAGAACTCATTGTAGTATTAGTATTTATAGCAATAGCTCCTACAGGCCTCACTTTGGACTCAGATGATTGCATTATAAGATGCTTATACTTACAGTAGTAAGAAGATACCTACAAGAATTTACAACCATTTTTATCTCTCTACTCTAGTTGTGAAAGATCAGCAGAAAAATTTTTAGTCCTTATAATTTTAAAATTCAAGAATATCATTTTACCACGTTAGGTTCCTGCTGGTTTCAAACACCTTGTTGAAATGGATCAATGTAATTGATAATTATGCTTCTAAAAGAAAATCCTTTTAGTCTAGTGTATGGAAAATACCATACTGTGCTATATTGTCAGATTCTGCGAACACGTTTATGTTCTCTGAATGTGAAGATCTGCCAAATTTGGCAGCCCAGGATAATGGCCACAAATTTCTCCCACTTCAGTAACTGGTCCAGCGTGAGAGGCTGCAGTATTTAACCGCAGCCACAGCGACGTTCCCCAGTGCTCCAAGTACCTGGGGCCCTGATGGGGACATTTCTGCCCGGCACCATTCGCCCCGCTTCGGGCAGTGACGCGGTGCCGCGGCTGAGCCCCGAAACGTCCCGTGCCTTCAGGTGCGGTCCCCGCTGCGTGGGGCGGAGGGGTGCTCCGCGGGCAGCCCAGATGCTGAGCCGAGAGCCATCTAGAGTTAGAAAGCTGGGAAGGGCTCGCACACGGTCTGCCGTACGGACACGTTGCCCTTCTCCGGGGCTTCCTTGGCTCACCCAGGGCTGTACGGACATTTTCAGCTAGGGAGAAGCTTTCAGGTCAGGAGCCAAGACCCTTCTGAGATTAGTCGCAGTCAGGGGTGCGTATCCTCTGAGCAAGGATTTTGTGAATTACTGTTAAGGCTAAGTGGCTAAATTAAGCTTAAGTCATACTTCTGGAGCATGCCGGTTTTGGGGGATCTGCCCTTACACAACTTGCTTGTTCTGAAATGGTGGGCGGGGGTGTGTATATTTTTATATATATATATTTATAAAGAGCCATCAGAGTGTCTGGAATTGAAACCTGTATTTAAAAGGTGAGAAACAAATTCTAGACCTGATGATCTAGCAGGGGATTTCTCAAATCTGAGCCAGCACAAGGCTGTCATGCCCAGCTGCAAGCAGAAAAAAGGATTTGAAATCTATCTGAAACCTCTTTCTTATCAAAGGTAATAGCTCTGAAATCTGATGATGACTTTGTCAATAGTCAGCTGTCAGAATTAACTATTTATCTGTTATGTAAATCCAGCCGTTAACATTTAACATTTCATAAGCACAATAGTGGATGCATCATGAGATGCAAAATTAATTGCAATTATGTGTTGTGTTTCTTTAAAAGGCAAATTATTATTTACTTCTCTGTAATTTGGGCTTCTAGTAGCCATTAATCATTAACCTATTCTTTAAAAGAAAAATTCCACGGTATCAAGGGAAAAAACAGTGACCAGAGAACAGATAAATCACTTTTATGTCCTTAGAACAGCTGACTTTACACTTTTATTACATTGTTTGAAAAAGCATCTTTTCATCTGGAAGGAATCAGTTTAAAATGTGATTGTCAACACAACGAAACCAGCTTTCTGTTTAAAATGGATGCTTGTGAATTTTAGAACTACAGTTTTGCCAGGATTTTCTTTACAGACATTAGTTACTAGAACCAAGAGATTTTTAGATGGGATGTTCACAGGAAATACCTGGCAGACAGGGTAAAACGCAAAGTAAAGCATTTTTATTTAAGTTGTAGGAAGCGTGCATGTGAAAATGAGCAACACTGGTTTAGGTCAAAAGCTTTCTTTTTAAAATAGAAGTTTATAAGTTGTAGTTTGAAGCAAGCAGGAGAAAACATCCTCGTTTTTTTCATGTCTTGACCTAACTAATCAGACAACATACATTTAGCATATTTCTTAGACTGTATTTCATACTTATTTATAATGACACTATAATACCTCTCTCTAATCTGTATGTCTTTACCTCATCTAATTTCATTTTCTTCCCTGGTTACATCTGAAAACACAGCTTTGTCTCCTTTATACCAATCCTTTTAATTACTATAATCCTCAGTTGTTTTTATTTATATATAATTCTGCTCAATTGGAACCCCTAGAATTTTTAAATTGCTAAAAATTGCAGATGAAGATCCCATGCAAAATAAAGTATTGCATTCCGTGATAAAACATTTTCACTCCAGAAATAATTAAATACATTTGCTCATTATTAAAACTATAAATTATGAAGATGTAGTAAGACTGCATCTACCTATTAGAATAGGTAGAATTTTTTCAATACTCATCATTTTCTTGCTTTTAGGGTAGATTAATTATATGTTACTTACAATATTTTTACTAACAACTTTTATTATGCCATACTCTGAAAACATAGGTATCCTCAATTTTTTTTTTCCTAAACATTCCTTTCGTTTCTTTCTTAATGGTGGAAGACGAATAGCATTATACGAAAAACTTCTAAAATACATCTTTGTTGGAAAGACAATCTTTCCCTGGCAGGGTTCTTTTTGTAGAGTCGTAGATCTGCCACTGCAGCAGAAACTGCTAGGTATCGTTCATCTCTTACACCATTTCCAACCCCTCTTCTCTTTGCAATGTTCTTTACCCAAGCTGAAGTCTTCTGTATATCATACTTCACATTCTAAAAGAACTTTAATAAGCTAGATGCTGAGGATATTTATGCTTGGCCATGGAGGAGAAACTATTCATCTAAAGCAATGCACCGACTCGACATAAAAGGGCAATGTAAATAGCTATGGATATTTGACAGTTATGTAGATTTTCCATAGAGTGGATCTTAAATAAAACAAGCTAAAATGAATAATTAGCATGGAGTATGGAAATATTTTAGAAGAGTGTATTTCTGTACAATGCTAACTCATATTTCAGGGCACACTGCATTCCATATGACTCCGAGAATCAAACTGTGAAAATAAACAGTTTATTTTGTCTGTTATGCTATTTGCCTCTTCAAAGAAAATAAAAATTCTAAATACATATGAGGCTGGGGTTTTTTTAAGTTTTCACATTCTTTGCTTATGCAACTTTACTTACAGCCTGCTGTGGTTCTTTAACCCTATAAATAATAATACTGACTTTAATACAATAAAAATAATTCTATTTAATTCTAAAAATGCCTACATCAAGCGTAGTGCGTGTATAACATGCTGCATCTCCTTACAGGAATGCATGCATATAAGCACAGATAAACTGTCCGGCTGCATTCTGTCTATCCAGCGTAGAAAGCTTCTCTCACAGTAAGCCGGCAAGCACTACATAGTCAACTGCTGAAGGTTTCGTGCAGCACACGGGGCAGTAACTCTAACTGAAGCATTGGCTCCAGTTATGAATACGAGATCAATTCCCATGATTTTTTTATTATTTTTTTTTTACAGATTGCCTTCAGTGTTTGTGTATTTTTGCATATTTTGGCTTTGCCTGAACTTGCATATACGCTGTTTTGTAGCTGACTATCACAGACTGAGTGTCTCAAGTACAGAATGATTTTTTTAGGGTTTATTTTAATCTGATAAATGGAATTTTCCATAATAAGTAAACACCTCTGCATGATAGGAATTTGGTAGCCAAACCCAATACATCTCTTCATTGTTTTTTGTAGCAGTTGAATTCTGTGGCAGGGAGAAAAGCTTCTACACTCCTCACACCTCCTAATCTAGGTGGGGGCTCAGATTACTTACTGTCAAAACGTTTCTTAATAAAACTCATTTTTCATTATTTGAATCCCACATAAAATAATTTTATATCCTGACTTAACAAAGGTCGAGTTTTGATCAATGCACCTTCTTTTATTTGCAAAACCCCATTTTATAACAAATTAAATATTCCACCTATGTCTTAAAGTAAAAATATAAATTCAAATTGTTTTCTGTATAAAATACTTTATAATATCACAAATGTCTTAGATAGTGAAAGAGCTCATTTTTTACAACCACTTCTATTTGGAAATATCATCTATCTCTGGTATGAATTGCCATTTGAAATATAGATAATATTTATTCTTTTGATTGCTGCTGTGATTTAGAAGAATAAATTTTGTGGATAAAAATAAAGTACTAACTAATTACCATTTGAGCCTTTGTTTTAATATATTCTCACATAATATATCTCTACTTTTGAAAACACAAAATAGTATACCTAAATAATATTCAGATTTTCATATGTTTATTGGGTCACAACATATTAAAGTATTTCATCTTAATTTTTTTCATCTTTCTTCATAAATGAGTAATTTAAGTAAAATATCAGAACTAATTTAGGTTTTCTTTTAAAAAATCTAGTGCAAATGAAATATATTACCACAATTTTGAGAAAAATATCTCCATCAGTATTTCAAGAACTCATATTAATAAATGCAAATAATTAATAATTTTTCAAAGCTGTAATATTACAACAAGAAAAATAACAGTATGTTTTTGTACAAACAGCAATTTTCATAGGCTTTCTCCAAAATTTTGTAATACTAATTTTATGTAGCGTTACATAAAGAAAAAGGGGAAAAGGCAAGTCACTGTATTCCCGAGAACAATTATCGCGGTGTAAAAGGTGAAAAATTGACTAGTGAGCAGTTTAATATAGGGCGAGTTAGCTGTCATTGCGAAATGCTAGGAATCAGTGGCAAGAAAGTTTTCCTTAGCATCCTGTTTGGGAAAATGAAGTTTTAGAAGTAGGTCTTTCTAAGTTACCGTGAGAGAATGCTTGGAATCTTGTCTTTCTACCAAAAAGGATTGGTTTTCCCGTGATTGTCATCAGTTTGCTAGGTTGTCCTGCTATTTAAGCTATTAAAGACCGGTGTGCTGCTTGGTCTCAGGTGATCCATAAAAAGGAATGAAGCCTTGGGAAGGTAAACCATCACCAGACTGGCTCGGCGTATCAGCCTTCCATGACGGAAGCTCTTTGTTGAGAATTGTTGGCAATTGCAGCAGTTTCCAACCGAAGATAAGAGCCAGCGTTCTCGGATAATGCCCTCGATCGCACACCTGATGACAGACTCCTGCATGCAAGTTTTTTCAGGTGCTATGTTTGCTCAGTAATCCTTCAGTGCCAATCTTTTCTAAATGGTGAGCAGGTCCCGTCAGTAATGGACATCAGCCATTAAGCTTGTAATATTTGTCATATATCAGGTTACGGCTTTGTTACTGCAGTGTGATGAATGGATGCTGTTATGCTTAGAGAAAATAAAGAAGTGCTATAAATTTAGCACTCAGTACTAAACCAGTTGCTACTTTAAGGGCCTGATTCACATCCTTCTGAAGTCAACGGAAAGTATTCTGTTGGCTAAAGCCTTTATATCAGGCCTTTCATTTTCTTTCTTTTAAGGAACAGAACCCAAGGCTGTCATTAAAATAAGGTTCCCCATTTCTCACTATACGCAAGTTTACACCTAAATAGTAATTTTAATGCAACTCTTACTTTATGTCTTACTGTTTATGTTCTGCGCAATTGTTTTGATTACACATGGAGGCATACAGAGAGTTGATCACAGAACCTGACAGGTTGCTCATGAAATAATCAAAAATGAGATTGGAGTGTTCAAAAATGCATGCAGTATTTCTTATAGATTTTTTTTTTCATGATCCCAGTAATTCCTAAACCAGATTTTGAAACCTGTGCTCTGATTTTATGCTGTACTTACTTGTTTGTGTTATTCTGGAAGTTACTTTGAGTGAAGATAGTTCAAAAATTATTGAGGACATTCAAATCTGTCCAATGGCTGAAGCCTGAATTATGTTTCATGCTGTTTGCATTTTTTTGGGGAAGTTCAGATAGTGCCCAAAGACTTTGTAATTCATTAAAATCCTTTCTGGTGACATAATCAATTTCCTTTTTATACTACAGGGTATAAGTAAACTTAGTCCATATGAAAAATACGGAACTGTTTTAAGGTATAAGCCATACAAATGTTAGCCTTTGTTTGTTACTAGCTTTGTATGCACAACAGTTTAAGCTGACCAGGGGCTACTAAAATGTTAATACTAGCCACATCCCTAAAAATTCTGTATAACTGCTTACTTACTAGCTAGTATGTTTACTATAGCAACTCCGGTTTCAAATGACGTAATAGATATCCTGCTTCTGGGAGAAAGACTATCATCTTACCATAATATAGACAGCAATATGTGCTGCTTAAATGTATACGCTAATGTTTAAATGATAATTAATCCCCTCAAGTTCAACCTGTAATTGCTATACAACCCTCATTTTCATAATCAAGTTTGTGATGTTATTACGTAAAGATTTACTCCTTCAAATTGTTTTTTAATTGTTAGTGCTCTCCTTTGTGCTACCAGTGAGACAAGCTAAATCAGATATAAAAAGGAAAATGAGTATAAATGTTACAAAAAAATAAGAAGAGAAGGGTCAGTCAGGAGAAATACATTGAAACTCATATAGTTTGGTATGTTAATGTGGAGAGACCTCCTATGTGGAATACATTCTTAGCAGATATTTGACATAGAAACGGTCTGGGGAACTGTGGTAGGCAGAGAAGCAAAAAGAAAAGGAAATAGTTCCATAGCAGAAGATGACACAAAGACAGGAGGGCAAGAATAAAAACGTTTCCAAAATTAAATGTGAAAAGGTACAACATACAACAGTCTAAAAACTGGAATGTATTCTTTTTGGTTTATGTAAGCAATAGTATTTGGTTTTCAGTAGAGGGAAAGAGCAAATTTGAATGCGAACTACTCAAAATGTGCAGATCCTGGTTCTTATTGCTTAGATTATGCAAATGCTTTAAAACTCTGTTCTTCAAAAAAAAAATTCCAGGATCTTTGACGAGTATAAGCTGCTGCTGCTGCTTATCTGCTCCTTAGGACCTTCCTTGATTCCTTTTGTGCCAGGTGAGTCATTCCATTCAAGGTGAAGCTCACATTGCCTTCCAGAGCATAGCACGTGAATGTGCTTCTGTCCTGCTGTGTGATCATTACAGTCTACAGTGCTGTAGGCTCTATACAGACAGTACGCTCTTTCCACGTTCGTTAGTGACCTGCAAAATTACAGATTATTTACCAAGTTCTTCTGCGCTACCTTTCTAAGTGGCTTCTGGCACATTACCTAAACCTGTGTTTGAGACAACATATTAAATGACACGCTTCTTAATTTTACAGTTGCCCTAGGTTTTAAGATATCCAGCATGGAAAGCAGAATTTAGACACCTATAATTCTGTCATGTAAGTAATATGCACGTATTGTGCCAACAGGTGTCTAACAGGCATTTCTACAAGTCTACATGGGAATTGTGTAAAACTTGAATTCAGATAAAATTGTGTAGGCAGTACCTGAAATATATGGGCTAGTCATCATCTATTACACTATTTTTCATAATTTTTTCTTAATTGCAATTCTTTTAATTTTTGAAGGATCTTACTCTTCATTTTAGATAGAGTTTGCATTGTCATGGAAAATGTTGCAGATAGCAATAGTGAAATGTGGGGATGCCTGATAGCATTCCAGCTAGCCTTGGATGTCTACATTTCCTACCTTAACTGATGCATGACCAAAGCTTCTGCTTCTGTGATTCATCTGAGACCACTTTATAAACACCTGTGAACAGAAGATCTCTCACAGGAAGAAGTTAATTATAAAGCACTTATAATGCTTATGAAGCACATACGTATATATGTAACTATAACAGAAGTATCTAAATGACACTGCTTGCCCATCACTGAAAAACAGCTGAACTAAGAATTCTGTTAGCCCTCAGGGTTTGCTACTGACTTCATATGTGTGCCTGACAGTCGTTTCTCCAGAAAAATTAAGCACCTATTTCGGTTTAGCATAACTTTGAAATCATCCTTAAACACATGGGACAAAATCTACTTTGTCCTTGGAGCCAACTACAAAGCTTGCTTAGCAGCCTACCAAAGGTCATCCCACACAGAGCACACCTACGTGATAAAGCTGCATGGAGAAAGATGTCATCAGAGCATCACTATGCGTGCCCACATATATCTAGAAAGTCCTACCAGGACAGACCCTGGGAAAAAGGGCAACGTGTTGCAACCTAGAGTGCAGAGAAGACCAGAACAGTTACTGTAAATTTACGGTAGGAATTGCTTATGAATAAAGCTATTTCTAAAACCAGTCCTGCACAGATACATTTTACTTAAACCAGAAAATCTGTACCAATAGTTACAGTGTCATGGAAACTGATGCATCATTCCATGAACAAACTATAAGCTACTATTTTTCCAGATTGTGATTACTCTTAACCTGAGTTAAACTGCTCTTTCTGGACCATACCAGAAAGTTTGGATTTGATACTGATGAGACAAATAAAAAAAGCCATGTCCAGAAAAAGATATTATCACCTAAGTCTAAAACTCTTATTGTAAGAAAGCTCACACAGTTGCCAGGTGGAGATACCTGGTAGGCTAAATCTACTTCTAGGCATTTCCAGACCCTGCATAAAACACACCCATATGATTGGGCTCCTCATAAAATACAGTTGTGTCTGCTACCTTGTTTTTGAGAAATAATAGCCTCTGAAAGATATTTTCCTTTATACAATGGCTTAAAGGGCTCGCCCAGGAACTGGAGATTCCTACTCCTTCTGTACCCACAGGAATCCAGACCCTTAGCTCCCACGTGCTGGAGTGTGGTCTAACCACCATTTTACAGCCTCTTTTGGTAGTCATTGAGGAAGGAGAGTAGAGATGGGAATACTCATTTTACATTTCTGTTGCAACTGTGTACTTCAAAGCGTATCAGTCCAGAGAGCATGGCTTGTGACTCAGGGACAGTGCATCTGGATGGAGTCATGGCTTCTAGTTCTTTTCCCTAAACTCTTTATGACACTGAGTTTACTAAAAAATATCCCTTGCAGATGTAGAAGAGGGCAACTGAACCTGCCTTTCTGCTTAAGAGAGAGAACTAATTCTTCCTACCATTTCTTCTGCAAAATAATAGATGCTTATCTTGATTTTTGATAGGTGGCTGAGCCATGAATCGTAACTGAAGGAAAGTGCTCCCCATTAGGCAACTTATGCCTAAGTGGGATATTAAAGCTTCTGTAGATGCAGTCAGGTGCCTGCTCTGCAGAATGAATCTGGGTCTTGCAGTATCCCATGCAGGGAAGCTTATTCTTTGCAGCACCATCTCTGCTCATGGAACCCAGTTCTCCTCTGCTTATGTGAAATAACTGTCTGTTAGCTTGAGCCTGTGGAGTTTCGTCAACCTGTCTCTCACCCAGCATAGGAACACATCAGGTGCCTGGGGTCACAACATCTTCAGCAGTTACAGCATCCTGAACATCCAGCCCTCACTGCTCTCTCTATCGTGGGAGGTTGTTCACTATAAAAGCTCAAGCACGTAACTCAGCATGTCTACCCAAAGCTGTATAGAGCGGGTGGTGTGATCAGAAAGCAGGCAGGCTGTCTTGCCACAGGCCTTCCGCTTTGAGAGGCTACAGCGTGTTATGATATATTCTCCCATTCAAAGTTTCAGCTTTGGACTCAGGTTCCCTGTAACTGCATGATGAAGCACATGAAGTTTGTAGCAGAGCCCAGTGCATCAAGTCTGCAAGTGCTGAAGGGGGTGTCCCAGAGCAGCGGGACTGGAGAGGGCAGAGTCCTGGAAACCGACATGGTGGGACCGCAGGAGCTGGCGGTGGGGACTGTAGCATTGGAGGGAGCATTTACCAGGAGTCCCTGAAGAGGCACTTCTGTATTTTCAGGGAAGGAAAACATGCTGTAAAAGCAGATCTGCACTGCAAGGATAGCACTGACTGCAGAAGTAGAGAGGGGTGCTTCTTGCCAAGTTTTTATAGATGTGGCTGAAGCAGGGCAGCAGCATCTCTGCTGATTTTGCTAGCACACGAATGCAGCCTGGCATGGTTTTAGAAGGATACTTATGGGGCTTGAATTCTCCCCTTAGCATCCTTTGGGGCCATGCTGGCTCTTGCGCAGCGTAACGGGCACGTTCCACTGCTGCACAGCTTGACCTGATGTCACCAGGGCTGCATCTGCTGCTGCACCTTTGCTGAGATACATAATATGTGTCTACAAAAATATTAACTTAATATTTTCTTGTTCTGAAAAAGCAGTCAGTACCTCAAACTTCACTGAAGTTAGGTTCAGAGGCATCTGTTTTGGAGTCTTGTGGGCACCGAGTAGTAAATTGGAATAAAATAGTTATTCTAGCTAATTTCTGTTTCATATTTTTTCATGTTTGACCTGACTTATGGAGAACAATTGAATTTAAAACAGACATTTATGATGGATCCGGTCTAGTTGTAACTACTTTTTGGAACAGTTTGGTCTTTCTTTTACCGTAACTTGCTTACATTTGTATTTGTGTTTCATTTTTGGAAAAAGGGCTTCAGACATGCCTGATAAGAGTGTGATCCTTAGTGTCTTGAGTACTCACTGGAAACGCATTCAATTAATGGGACAAAAGAGTATAAGAAATGTTGAACATTTCTTTAATTGATTATTTATGCATTTTTCACTGGAAGCTAACCACAATCTTTTTTCAAAAATATTTTGTTCTGAGTTTTATTTATTTAGCTGTAGGATTTCCTTAGGCATCTAGATTTTGAACCAGATATTTCACTTAGAAAGTGTATTGCCAGGGATGACTACATCAGTTACTGAGGGATAACTGAAATCTTAGGTCAAGACTATTGAAAAAAGAGACACGGAGAGATTCCTGCCGATTCCTGTGGAAAGCGGGGGGGTTATACACAAAAGGAAAATACTCAGAGCTGGTAACAAATGAGGGCTGAGTATTCACCAGCTCCCTGGCTCCCAGTAGAAGTATTTCAACTAGAAGCCAATACAATATTTATAAAAATTTTGTTCCATTGCTAGCTACACTAAACCACTAATATTACACTAATATAACATTCATATTTTAATACATTTCTTCATTTTAAAAATGCAGCTAATATTGTTCTTCATTATATTGTACTGTAATGTCATTGCATTCCCACAGTGACATTCCTCCCACCAGAGGAATGTATATTTTACTGTAAAGAGATCAACTGTTATTGCTTACGGAATTATGAACTGCACATTCTTGTGATTAGTCATTCTTAAAACAGGGTGCTCTGAACAGACACCAAAAGGATATCCAATAGATACAACTTCTCATTTGCAGTCCAAACATTCCTTCTGAAATCCCAGAATAGAAAGATTCCTTTGAATATTCCCAGTAGTCTAGGAGTAAATCACTGTAAATCTCGCAGACTTCAACAAGTGGAATAGAAAGAGTCCTGAGGTCACACCTGAAACAGAGTTTTAGGGAGTAACATATTGCATTACTAAATGAGTCACTAGGCCAGCTGTGTTTATATATATTGTGCAATTAAAAGTTGGTGATCTTTCTCCTGATAACAATGGGGTATGCTGTACTCTGAATTCACGAGTCACATGGAGAAAAATCCACTGTTTGGCCATTATCCAAAAATGACAATGACAAGTTCATGAGCAAGTGGTGATTTGTCTTGCTCATTCTCTGGAAGACTCTTTTTTTTCTTTTTTTCTTTTTTTCTTTTTTTTTTTTTTAGAGTTCTGTTATTTACAAAGTAATAGAAATGTTGGGCAATAATCAAGTGTAGAGAGCTGACGGTATTAATATAGCATTGACGGACTGGAAACCAGATGGTCTGTCAGATAATGAAGTATTATCTGGCAAGAGATTGTTCCTGAAAGCCAACATCCTCACCTATTTAGCACTCTGGAATGTCGACATATCGGTTACCACATTCATGAGGTGGTGTGTGTTGTACTTTAGAAGCCATCCCTAGAAGAGGCTTTTTAATTCAAAATTACTGCCTGATGAGAGGGTAAAAGTACCATTATTATAGCACAGCTGGATGAGTATAATATACAGCAAGATGTGAACCATACATCAAAAATCAAGTTAAAGAGGAAAACATAATAGGCTACATCCTGATTTCTGTCTGGCCAATGCCATAGTTTTATGGATGTTTTAAACCAGCAGTGCCACCAGAAGAAGTGATGGTGTATGCTGTGTGCCCAGAGCTGTATGCTCATGCTTTTGTGCCACACTCTCCTTTGTGCCAGCAAATGCATTTCTGCACCTGGTCAGGAGTCATGGATGTTGGAAATATGACCAGGTTAACATTAACCTGGCCATTAAAAAAGAAATGCGTTGGTAATCCAGAAGGGTTGGCTCATCACATAGGCACACAGACCTTTTGCCAGCAGAAAGGAAGGGATAGTGCGGAGTCAGGACAAGGGAGAGGGAAAGGAAGATGAGGGAGGTGGGATTATTTCCTCTTGGACAGCAGTGCTAGTTTATGCCAAATATGGGTGAAACCAGAATTCAGGAATAGCCAGAGCTATTGGAGGCAGACATGGTAAATCCCAGTTGCTGCAGCTGCCACCTGGGCAGACGTAGCAGAGAATACAGGAGGTGAGGGCAGCTGGAAGGCTTGTGGGGACGGTGCCCAGGGTTTGGACATAGTCCCTGGACACCAAAATGTCTCACTGTGGCTCTGATTGTAGCATAAAATGGAATGCAAAATTAAGAAAAACAACATGAAGTAGATGGAGTTGTTTATTAAAAAGATGACAGAGAATTGGTACGGCTGTTATCAGTAAGACTGCAGTTTATAGCTTTGGCTTTAATCCAAGAAGCCATTTTACTGCCTTCGTGATTACTCGATTGAAAACTAGCTGGCCACATGATATTAGCTCTTAAACTCCTGTCCATTCTCGATAGTTAATATTTTCATAAGGCATTTTCTGTAATCATGACTAGGGAGTCCTTTGCTTATGCGAACAAGGAAAAGTGGTACATGTTACTATTGGATGGAAAGAAAATAGTTATTATATAATCTGTCAAGATATGTAATAAATAACTACTGTTTAAGAGTAGAAACACTTTTCCATCATTGTTGGCATTATTCATTTACAACACCTAGAAAATAATTTACCCAGACAGACAGCATAAATCAGATAAAAGGGCTTCCCTTCCATGCTTTCAGTGCTATAACATTCAATACTGATTATATAAATCATTTCTTGAAAAAGTCTGTCCCACTCAGCAAACAGATATACAGAATGGAGCTTCAAATGGGCTGAAGTGGATTTGTGGTATCACCAGGCCCAGTCATCTTGGTGGGGTGAATTTCTGTCTGCCGGGCAGATGACAGAATTCAGAATTTCCCTGATGTGAAACTAATACTCTCACACACTTTAAATACGTATGCTGAAATATTATCAGTTAAAGTCTCTTTTTTCTCAAGCTTGGTTTGGGAATGCTTCAAAGCCATTGTTATCTCTAGAATCAAATGCATAATTCAGCCCAGCCCTTAATATTTTTGAATCAAGTAGAGAACAATAATTAAGAGTGGGAAGAGTTTCAGTTATATACAAAAAAAAAAAAAAGAAGCAGCCACAAACTGAAAGGAGAAATTAAAATAAGCATTTAAAATTAGTATATATGTGTTTTATTCCTGGTGAACACTTGATGAAGTTGGTAAATGCTTCAATAGACACAAAAACTGGTGGGGCAGTAAATAAGAGATTATTGTTGTAGAATTACACCCAATTTCATGGTCACTGTGCTACTAAAGACATTTTCATATGGCCAAATACAAAGTAATTCAAGAGGGAATCAAAATTCAGATTATACTTCTATTTCAACAATGCAGAGAACATCATCTTAGGAAGCAGTAACACTGAAAGAATTAGTTGTTAACGATAATTACATCAACATGAGCTCATAGGACTATACCATAGCAGAAAGGGTCATGCAGTCCTAAGCATACAATAAGAAAAGTGCTATGTACAACTAAGGAATAGCAAGGAAGTTCAGATTTTTACCTCTGTGTATAACTTTGGTAACACAACTGATAAAATACTGAATTAAGTCAACACTTCAAAGAAAATATAGAGATACTGAAGAAACTGGAGAGCACCACAAAGCTATCTTGGGAGGAAAATAAGCCTTGTGTCGTAAAATTCAAGTGGCTAAGTTTTTCTGGTTGTGAAAGAGAATATTGAAAAGTTACTTGATTGCTATGTATAAATATGTTTTTCACCTATGGAAAAAGTTTTCTGGCACCTGTGAGTTCAAGGGTTTTCAGCCTTGCTCACCACAACCGGTACCTGGAATCTATTGTTAAGCAAACGCAGCCTTCAAACGCAGCTTTTTATCTGAATGTAGAAAAACACTGGAACAATCATCTGGAGGGCTTTTGCTGGCGGGCCATTACTTAAGTCTTTCCAAGTATTATTTAATGTAGTTTCTAGATGAAAGCTTGTATCAGTAAAGTGATGTATCCTAAAGGGTCCCTTCTGAGTTTATAGTCTGCTCTCATAACTCATCCCCTGTCTTGTATTAAGCTTTCAGAACAGGAAATCTTGCACTGCCCTAAACCCACCATAACACTTGGAGGTTTGCATTATAGTAATGACTGTACTTACATCATGCTTCAGAGCTTCAGCAAGTCACTGTCAGGGATCAAGAGGGATTATTTTTTCTTAATGCACAATTGACTAGATGCATGATAGAGAGGGGGTTTTTTCCTTCCTTTTAAGCATGATTGGATACAGATGAAGATGTGGTAGCATGGATTAGTCCTTCGAGGTAAAATGTAATTCCATTTGGGGGGTGGTGGTTTATTTTTGAAGGCTCAGAGTCTTACCTATTTACAGTTTGGGGGTAAAGAAGGAATTTCTGCCTCAGTCTGGTAGCGAATATCATAAATTTCCTATTCCAGGCATCCTCTCTGGCTCTTTCTGGCCGTTCTCTGCATTCCACCTAGCCTCCTGCTCAGATTCCCTGCCTTCAAGACCAATGTTGTCTTTAATGTGTATGAGAACAAATACAGCAATATGAAAGGTCTTTTTATCGCTATTGAGCATCCCTTCAGTCAGCCTGAACAGAATTTCAGACCATAAATACTCCTATTATGCAGCCATCACAGGTTTAACATTTTAGCTTCTTTTGCTCTCATCCTGTCATCTCCACATACATTTCTTTCTTTCTTTCAGATTTCCATTCCAGAAAGATTTTGCCTGTTCCCAGGATTTCCTTTTCTGAATTCCTTTCTCCACTCTTCAGTGATCTGGTATACAGTGCAGTTTTACTGATAATTGTATTAGCATAAATGAGTATGGAAGAGCCTGGTATGGACATGGTATGAGCATCTGGGGAAAGCTTTGTTAGGAAGGTGTAGACATTTCTTAGATCAGGTATATTGCTGAAGAATGCTTGCCCTGTAACAAGCAGTTATTTGTGCACTTCTTAAATGTATTTTAAATCTCTCTGACCTATTACTTATCATAGATTCTCCCTCCTATGGTAGACATCCTTATGTTGTCCTCTCCAACCTTTGTCCAGTTCTTCACCTCTCTTGCTTGTTATTGTATATTATTGCTCATCCTTGCTATACCTCCAAATGACCCTCTTGGCATCTTGCATTTTTTTTCTGTAAGATTACTTTCAAAGCCTCTTCTGATGCTGAAAAAAATGTTGTAGGCTAACTTATTGTAACCCCGGCACAATCCTCCTTCAGTATCTTTACTATAATTCTTAAGAATTTAGCATTTAATTCAGATTAGGATTAGGCTGAGATATAGATGAGGTTTTACCTTTCCAATATACTTTGCTAATCCAGGCACATACAACAAGAACTGCTTAGTGACTCAGCAAATAACAGAACAAATTTCGTTTACTAGTTTACTCCTCTGGTGGCTTAGTCAGTGATGTGTTACACTACTGGAAAGGAACCTGCTGCTAGCATTTTCTTTCTTTCTTTCTTTCTTTTTTTTTTTTTTTTTGGTAGGTTGGTTGGTTTGGGTTTTTGGTTTTGTTTTGCAAAGCAGTTTTGGATCAAGTCAAAGTAATTGTAATATATTGATTCAATCCTAACTGGTTGGCACAAATACTTCAGGATCTGGGGAGTAAGAGACTATTTATTCCAGACCATTCATTCTCAAAAGCCTTTCTTTGTAACAAGTAACGGTTTTATTCTATCATTTTAAAACAAATAACTGAAACTTAGATTATACTATAATGTCATTAAAAGAATTTGAATACAAAATTTGATTACACACAAATGGCAGATGTATGATGGTGCATCTTCATTTTATATTTGAATCTTTATTTTTACCTTAGAAGATAAGAATTAATGATTACTGTGCCTGGTCCTTTGTTGTGAGACTCTGTTGCTAAATTTCTCTTCTTATTCTCTTCCCCTCTTGTAGCCTAGGCTTTGTTTGCAGCTCTCAAAATTCTCAGTGACAGTAGGCCAGCATGAGCCCACCCACTTCCAAGAAAACCTTTCCAAAGGCTGTGTGTACTTCTGAAAACACGAAGACTGAAGCACCAGTGTTTTCTTTAATAACTGATGAAAATAAAATGTTAGCGATTAGAATCTGTGTGGTTTTACTCAATTTGGACATATCCCACAGAAGATTAAAAAAAAAAAATTTACCAAAAGATCATCCATTACCAGTAGGTAATTTCCTGGACACTGAAATGCAAAAGATCCAAGGACATTCTGCAGTTCCTCACAATTCTGTATGTGTGGAACTGTGCACAGCTACAGATGTTTCCACTGCCGCAGAATCCACTAAAAACTGCCAGGGAATTTGGCCCAGATGTGCTATAGAATTACAATGACCCTGGTAATAGCGAAACTTTAAGCAGCAAACACCAGATGTCCAGTAAAATGGTTAAAACTGAGATCCAAAGCTTTTTTTTTTTTTTTTTTTTTTACCACATCTTCACAAACAAGTATGGAGTGAATAAGCTGAAAATCTCAAGTAATACTTCATTATTCATCATCTCTAAGCTGATTCTCTGTGCTTGACTTGTTGTGATGTAGTGCCATTCGAGTATAACATCTCGTAGGAAGGCTGCATTCCCAGAGCCTTAAATAATTTTGAAAAATGAATTAATTAGACAGGTATATACATTAAACTTAACACAAGGGCCTATTTTTCTCCTTACCTCCTTTCTCTACTTATTTTGCTTGAAAAGTGATTCTGGCTGCGTGTGTGCTGTGCTGCTGCCTTATGATAGCTTGCCCGCAGACAGGATAAATGAACTGCCGTTAGTGCCAGCTAATGTAGTTCTGCTTTAGCTCAAATGGTAGCAGGCTCGAGCTGCGGTACCAGGGCTCCGTGCACTGCTGCACTCTGCATCCGTACGCGTGGTAAATGTACTTTTCCTACAACGTACCAGTATTCATTACATTATGAGGCACTGCTTTATACTTTGTGGTTTCCGAGGGGTCCGTGTGTACGGCAGACCCCAGAGACCATGGAAAGCATTGCATTTTCTTTCCACTCTCTATTGATTATTTATGACTTTTTTTTTTATATCCTGAAGCGTAAGTTTTATACATTCATTATCAGAATGTACATTTAGCCATTTTTTATGTGTCTCTAAACCAAAAAATTATTTCTGTTACAAATCCTGAATAAAAAATGTACAATGTTATCCATGGAAGCCTGGTTGTGTTTGTTAGTGGTATAGATCTCTATGGGACAATAGGCATACATCAGTATTGATAATTAGATTCACTGTTTTTGCTTAAAGCTTGAATGTTGCAGTAGTCTGCTCTGTTTTGTCTCTGGAAAACTAATGGTACCAAGCTTTTTTACTTGGAACTTGGATTATAGGCTTCATAGATAAAATCTGAAGAAAAATAGGAAGAAAGAACCACAGGTACAAAAAGGTCTTGAATGCCTAGAGAAAAAACTAAGGAACATGTTGTTTTTGAAAGAAAAGGGGTAGTTATGTTCTCCAAACTCTCTTAAAACTGCTTTGCAAAAGTTGTGTTATAAACTCTTTAAAATAAAGAGAACTACTTTGACTTCAGTAGGAGTGGAACCAGTGAAGAAGAGTCCATAGCTCTGTTTTGTTAGTCACTTTTGCACAAGAAAGTGTAAAAATTTGTTTGCTAAAAAGTATGTTCTTCCCTGGAAGAAAAACTCATCATAAACCAACCAGCACATCATGGCAGAAAGAAAGTTAAACTACTGCTTTCAGAAATACTACTGCTCAAGAATTTATGATTTCTCTCATTTTTTAATTATGCAGCTGTTTAGATAATTTTCAGCTGGCCTCAGGTGATATCCTTGTCCGAATTTTTGTAACCCAAAAGGAGAATACACGGCTGTTGCCAACACTGCCGAGTTGGGGCTTTTTTACTGCATTGCCATTTTCACATAGTTTCAGTACAAAATCATAAATTGTGTAGTTCTTTCTTGAACTGCAGACACATATGTTACTAAAAGCTCGCTGTGGGCTTTTCAGCATTTTTTACTGACAGCAAAGCACAACCCATAGAAGAACCTACTGTGTTGTGTATCAGTGCTGATAGCGTTGGATGCCTTTTCTTGGAGCATCGCCTCGGGATGCCCAGCTCTCCGAACGACTTTACCACCTGTTCCTTCAAGACCATCTGCAACTACAGCAGAAACCATTGCACTTGGAGCTCCTTGCCCACCCTTGCCTTGCAAACCTGCTTGTAGCACAGACTTTCTTGTCTTTGACAGCAGTTTGCCAGGCACAGATTTGCAATGAAACTGCAGTTCTGACTGCTCGTCACCCCAGTTAAAACAATATAAATGTGTTCTTATGTCCTTGCTGGCTGTACTGTCTGTAGAGAAGGTTTTCACAGGGCTCTAAACCAACTCTGCAGGACAGCAGGTAATCATTTAGTCATGCCTAGTGAAATGGTGTTTATATTGACTTTGTAATGCTCTCTGACGATGGTGAACAAGGAAGTAGTGTGGTTGCAAACTGCAGTTACACTTACAGAGTGTGAGATCATGGCAAATCGTACTGCTGCAGAGGTGCAATGATAATCTCCGGATAATCTGGCTGAGTTCTAAGTGCTCAGAGCTGGTTACTGAGCAAGCCCCATGGCATGTTCGTGAGCTACGCAAGGAAAAAGATTTCTCTTTTGCAAATTCAGAGAAAAATAGGCATCTAAAGGAAAAGCAAATTTGACCCAAATTTACTTTCTTTTTAACATATTGATAGTTATAAAGGTATTATTTATTTTTAGTCATAAAATGCAGAAAGGTTTAACACAAAAAAAAAATCATGCTGCCTGCTGTAAAATAGCTTGTGTTGCATTTACTTGAATTGCAACATGAAACACTTTGTTCATTTGTAAAGTAAAATACTCTGCATGCTTTTAAAAGTAACTTGGGAGAGAGGGTTCATTTGTTTTGTTTATTCAATGCCAAAGTGGCAAAATTTCTTTTCTGCAGAAGAATTCAAGTTGAGAAGGGTGCTGGTTCAGAAGAGTATATTGAGAAAAAGAAAACATTTCAAAAGAGATGTTCAAGTTAAACCTGCTGAGGCAGGTTTGCTGCTCAAAGAACACATTGCAAGTTTTTTTAAAAAATAAATAATCCAGTAGAAACTGCCACATCAGTGAGACATAGACTCCATTACTTTAAAAAAAAAAATCAGTCAGATTTCTTTATCGATGTCTATGCAGATGAGGAGACTATTGGCAGGCGGAGCATGGCTACATAAAATAAGAGTAGATCACTGAATAATAAGTAGCAATAATAATTAGGGCAGCAACTTCTACATGATTCTTCCCTTCACACATTTGTCTTGCCTGTTAATCTGGTCTCAAAAGCTATTTACGTATCTCTGCATCACAATCTTGTAGCAGGATTTGCATCAGTAACTCGAGTATATCATTGGTATAAAGCCTTGCAAAATCTGTTTCTAGTCGTTTAACCATCAACTTTGGTTGGAATCCTTTGGTAAATCTTTGGTAAGTCTTTCTTTCTCAGTCATTTAAACCTACCTTGCCTGTCCTTTTTCACTTTGAGAAACTCAGAGTGAAGGTTAGTCAACTCTCCAAAGTAATGACATGACATCATAGTGCTTTATCCTATAAATCGTGAGAGGAATGGCATCATAGTGCAGGAGTTGCATAGTATTGAAGGTGGAATCTGTTTGGAAGTATTCCTGCATATTGCCTGAAAAGGGACCTTTTGTGTTTAAGATGTATTGTGATTAAAAAAAATGAAAATAAGTTTGTTTGTATTGACTGTCAACTCTATTTGTCCTTACACTGGTGTAACATTGAGGAAAAGGTATTAACCCGTATGGCGTTTTTCAGGTGTTTGTGTGTGGTGCGTGAATAGGAGGTATCCTTTTGGGCATCGCTCCAGCATCCATGACAGTCAGTGTATAACGCAGATCTTCCTTCATCTGACAGAGGTTTCCCAAGCCGTGTAACCTGGGCTGGGGGGAGCTGGCTGGAACGAGGGGCTGGAGTTGGGTCTCACACCCGTGCCCTCGCTGTATCACACTGGTGCTGTGGGATGGCACTGCGGAGCGGCAGGAAAGGATCTGTGACGCTAGGGACAGGACCTGTAACCTGCAAGAAATTTCTGCTTTTTCAAGGAGTTACTTTCTTGCTCCCAAGTGCATAAAACTCTTTCTCATAACTTTCTTATACCAGAATCCAGTTTCAGCGACAAACAGAGGTATTTGTCTGGCTTTAGGCAGGTAGGTGCCATTGGTGTGAGTTTTCTCACACATCTGGGTAACGATACCTTTCACTCCCATGGTACGTCTAGGTACCACAACCGTCTGCCAGATGGAAATTCAAGTGCCAGTATGTGTACGTATTCATGGGGCTGTTCACTACCTAAGCAGTGCTACAAATTCTGCACCCTTTGATCTCTGTGCGTATAAGACTGTTGCTCTCGACTGGTGCAACTATCAACAGTATTACTGTTACAAAATCATGAATCTTTTATGATTTCCTGCTAGAGGTACTGTAAAGGGAGTAAGAAAAACACCCCAAACATCAAGATGCTAAAAGATGGAACCAGATTAATTATTATGTGCATGTTTGTGTATTTTTAATGATATCCTATTCTTTTTAATGATAAAAAGTGCTGCCTTGAGGTTTTTTGTTTTGGTTTGGGTTTTTTTTTTGAGAAACAGGGAATACACATTTTAAAATACATTTTTTAGTTTGTTAAAAACACTATAAAACCACTGCTGGCCTAGTTTTACTTTAAACCTCAATCTGTTTATGAATCCAAATCATTGCAGACAAAATTTTGCACCTGCAGTTATGGTTGCCTGCAGTTCAGTTCGGTTTAAGTATCTACATCACTGATTGCATCTATAAATTAAAACATCTAAGGAACCTAAATTACAAGCACAAATAATTGCAGGTGCAAAACTCATACAAACACAAAATGGTCTCTGAAAGTTAGTCTTCTAAATCTCATTGTAAGTTATTCACTGTATCATGAACCTAGAGTCCTCTTGGGAGAGTCACTAATCTCTATAATGACGCTGAAAGCCTCTTGAATCTCATATTTAGCTAGCAGATGGGAAAGAATACGTATAGTCATATAACTCCCCGGGGATTACGCATGTGGATATTGAAGAATATAACTTATTCCAATGAAGGCTAACATTAACTTGCAATCAAAAATTTCCTTCCTGAGCCACATTTTTTCTGACGAAATTAAAACAACTTCATGTTGTATTTTTATGAAGTCGCAACCAATCTGAGTAGGACTCCCAGGGCAAGCACAGAAATTTTGCTAATCTCATGATTTTTTATTTAATGAATCACAGCATCAGTTTAACACAGAGAAATGCTGTCAGTCTTTTCCAGAAACATCTAGTTATCCTCTTGATGATTTTTCTTTTTAGTGTCAGAAACAGATTTCTAAGTTCAAAGTTACAAAAGCCTATTTTTTCTCTGGTATCAAAACTATAAATGAATCGTTTTCTTGTATTCTTTAGCTTCAATAGACATAGGTGTGGATCTACTTTAAACCAGTGACTGCTTCCTGTCATACCAGTTACGGCAGTACTGTTAGCAAAAGGGAAAAAAAAAAAAAATACAACTTAAATTCTCTTCTAGTGTTTGAACAACTAAAACTCCTACTGAACAAATGAAGCATTCTGCCAGTTCTGACAATCCAAAATGCAATGAAGAATTTTTCTGCTTCAGAAGCTCTAGGCAAAGCTGTTTTGGCATGTCTGTAGCTTGTTCCTATTGCAAACAAAGGGGCAGCTAGAGGGAAAGTCTTTGGGGGAAGAAAATGCTGTCAGTTGTAAGAAATGAGACATGGAGACCCATTCTACAGCCCAGCTAGTGATTACACGCAGGCAATTTTGTAAGACCCTAGACCAGCTGCCAGTGATAATAACGCTGCCGTTTGCGCTGATTTCAGCAAGAATTGCCTCAAACAGACCAGGTCCCTCAGAAGCGTGGGCAAAATTGATCTTTCGTTCCTTGGCCACGGGGGCCGGGCTACAAGAGAAGCGTTGCGAAGGAGCAGGCGGAGGTGGCCAGGGAGCCCTGCAGAGCAGCGGGAGCCTTGCTGGGCTGGCGGCAGAGGAGCGAGCAGTGCGTGCTGCAGCTGGCAGGGTCCTGCCTCTCTCCATCCTCCCAGGTAGCCCGATCCCTCCCTCGGCAGCAGCCGTCAGTCCAGCTTCACCGGCCCCTGGCGCTGGCACGGCAAGTGACGGAGGTGTGAGCATATCTGCGTATTTAAAAATCCAATTTAATTTAATACACATGAGTCTATTACTCAAGCAGTACATGGTAATAATGTACCACAACTAATTAATTTATAACCATCCTTGGGGGGGTGGGGGGAACAAAATAAAAACAAACAACCTCCTTGGAGATACTTTTTTTTACACATGGAGAACTGTTGAGTCTATATTGTGTGTTACAATGCAAGGCTCCAAATTCGCCTTCCTAGAATTTTTTTAGGTGCCTGAGTGTAACAAAACACAGAAAGCATTAAGAAATATGTAGCATAAGAGACAGCTAGACTCTCATTTGAATAGAGAGAAATTTTAACAAGGATTCCTTTTTTTTACCCTCACATTTTGCTGCACAAAAGACACAAGAGAGGAAGAAGAAGGTTTCATCTTTCCCTCCTTTGAGGGATTTATATTTAGGTGTGTACTGTAACTTACATAAAGGCAGAGTGCAGACTAGAAAGCCAAAAATTAGCAAGGATTTTGACCAAGAGATTGAGAGGTGATTAAAAGTCATGGAAGAAAGACTCATTTCTCAGTAAGAATAACAAAGTCACATGGATGATGGATCATAACAACTTCATAATCTGACCCACATGCAGTAAATATGGTGATGACTGTCATTTTGAATAAGTGAGGCAGATTGATGTTGATTATTAATCCATTTCTTGGCCAGTCTGATTGTTTCTGAGCCAGATCCTCACTGTTTAGTATTTTTCTGAAGTATCTTAAGAGTACCTTTCACTGACAGTCCCTTCCTTTTTAACCAGTCGCTTTTCATACTCTGTGTTGCCTTAACTTATTTTAGGGATTTTTTTTTCATGAGTTGGTCTGCTTCTAGTATTCTCATAGCTGGACACTTGGTCTTCTTTCAGCATATAATACCGGTGTTACTACAGACACATGTTAACATATAATTCTGTATTACATTTACTTGCTGTGAAAAAAAATTCCGTTTTTCCTTAATTCCCATGTGTTGCAGCTGATGGTGATTTACATTAATGCACACTCAGTGAAAAAAGTGAAATATACTATGAAAATAAGTACCTAGTATTTAGTACTGGTGTCTAAAATGGCAGGTATCTCTGTAGTAGACATGGAATAGATAAAGAAATATATTTGCATAATAGAAATTCAGAAGCTAGCTTGGTTAAGTGTGTCATTGATATCTTTATATGAGGTTCCTGTAGGGACATGTGTTTAACATTTGCAGTAGGATAATATACATAACATACTTCACAAGAAAAAAAAGCTTTTTGGAGAGCAACAGAACGTCCAAGCCTGGTTTTCTATGAATGTGTCTAACCTTTAATATCTTTTCAGCTCTGTGCCCGTTGCCCTGAATGACACTCAGCCTTCCCCACAGCACACCTCTTCGGCTGGGCAAATGGTTGTAGACACTGTGATTGAGGGAGAACTACACGTGTGAACTGGCTAGTGGCTTGCTGCCCTCCAAATAAATGGCTAAATTGTAAGCCCCTTTTTCTCAGCAGTAGGTACAAATTTGTGCCTCCCTTCGCTAAGCATTCCCTAGTTTTCCCAAAACTTCTGAAAATTTAAAATCTTTTAAATCTCCAGCTAGGTCAACATAAAGATTACTTCACACTAGTAGCTATATTAAAGTAATATTGCCCTGTTTTCAATCGGTTTACTTTCTGTTAGTAATAAATTCACAACATGATACATACCATGAAATAAAAAGATACCTTTTTCTTGGTGTAAATGAAACTCTAAGCAAATTTTATTATATTTAGACATACTTTCTTCCTCTTTTTGAACACCCACTCTTCTACGAAGCATGTCTTCAAAATTCCTTCCCTGTGTTGAAATTAAAAATTTTGTAAAATCAGAAAGTCGCGCATTCGTTTAATGTAACTAACATGGTCATGAAACCCAGGTCTTTTATTTATTCTTGGGATAATGCAGAGGTAATGAAAGCAGAATTGAACCTAAGAGGGTTTTTGTTTCAATTATAAAACAATGTGGGTAAGAGACTTGGATTTGACAGCAATAGAAGAAAGGGAATATTGTGTTCATGCCTTCAATCAGCTTTATTAGATCCTTAAAGGGGAAATTATGTGAAAGACAGAGGGAGAAAACAACAAACTAAGCAAGATCCCAATTTCAGTATAATTTGGAGAAAATAACTGATTTAGGTTGGTCGTCTTGCCAGGGTGAATGACTCAAGGCTTCCAAACAAGAAATGGAAACCAGAAGGATAGCGAAAGCCTGAAAGAACAAATTGAGAAGATATGATTGACTGTAATGTTTCAAAATCAACTGCCGCAAAGATGAGTTTGGGCTGCTGCCCAGAATACAATTGAATGGCGATGTTCATTTAGACCCTTAATGCTGAAACAAAATAAGATGTAGCTGTGTTTCTGTTAGAGATTTACTTGTTCTTTCCAGTGTCTCTAGCTAGGGATATGACGTCACCTCCTCTACTCTCTCTTCTATCACACGCTGCAGCAATTGCTGTTGCTGTTCCATAATTTTTCTGAAACACCAGTTTTCTGAAGGAAGGCCTGAATCCAGGTGATAATATCTTTCAAATGTGAAATGTCATCACCATTCATTAGCTAACTTTGAAAAATTTTATACACCGTGTGCAAGCAGGCTAACCAAGGAAAAGAGAAGTATAAGATCATTGTGTGTGTATGTACTTTCCGACTGACAAAGCCATTCAAGGTTTTGTTATTATCATGCTAGGTTTTTAAAAGTAAGTAAATAGCTCATTCTGCAAAGATTTCTAATAAATTTGTAAAGCATTATTTGGAAAAGTTGGGGGCAGCTGCTTGTCCTCCACCTCAGGCACAGAAAGTTCTAAAAGAGACTACACTTCATGAAAAAAATTAGTCAGTTGACAATAGGCAGTGATGAGATGGAATTGTCTTCTACTTCTTCCTTTCCATTATTCCTTTCATCTCACTGGCTGTGCTTACTAACCTTTTTTCTGTTTCTATTTCAAATGAGGAAGAAAAAAACCCCTAAACCACAGTTCATAATTAAATACTGAGCTAGTTCTTACCATGTTTACTGAATTACATATTGCATATATGGATGTATATGCTCAAAGTTTTCATGTGTTTTTAGATTTCTGAACTTAATGTGTTCCATAGGAATAGACCTTAACTCCTTCCTGTCTGTTTTTCATGATGAGATGTGCTTCCACAGAAGAAAGGAGGAGTAAAGCAGTGAAACCCAGTTACAGATCCCTTAAAATTTTAGGGATTTGTAGAGCCATGAATAAAGTGCTGAGCTCTGCGGATTCTCCTGGTTCACAGTAGAGATTCCTCCAGCAGAAAATCTTCAGTGTTGACCTTACAGCTGCAATAAGCAGATCAGCTTGACGTGACACGCACAGGGATATCTTTGCACAGGTATCTGCCGCAGCGTGGCTCACCTGGTAAAGAGGGCTTTAAACCAGGAACCACAAGGGAGGGAGAGAGTTACCGCAGCTCTGAGGGAGAAATGGACAGGCTGACAAGGAAAGCACCTGGGGTGATGTGAACAATGAGGAACAAGAAATTAACAAAACAGGGCTTAAGTGGCATCCCCTCAAACATTTGCATGTAAGCGAGGAAGGTTCTCCCAAGTGCCTGCACACTAAGGCACACAGCATGGGGTGTAAACACAAGAATTAGAGATCTGTGTGCAGCTGCAGGGGTAGGATGTTGTTGGGATCCCAGAGATGCAGTGGATGGCTCGCATCACTGGAGTGCTTCAATGGAGGGATACAGACTCTTCAGGAAGGACAGGACAGGAAGACAAGGAAGGGACTTACCCATTATGGGACAGAGCAGCTGGAGTGCATGGAGCTTTGCCTGAGGGTGAATGATGAGAACTTATGGGTAAGGATTAAAGAGCAGACCAATACTGGTGACTTTGTAGTGGGTGTCTACATTGAGGATGCGAAGGTCAAAGGGAGCCTTGGTTGTTGTGACCATGGGATGGTGGAGTTCGGGATCCTGAAAGGAAGGAGCAGGGCAAAAAGCAGGATCACAGCCCTGGACTTCAGGAGAAGAGACTATGGCCTCTTCAGGGATCTGCTTGGAAAAGTTCCATGGTATAAGGCTCTGGAGGGAAGAGGGGTCCAGGAAAGCTGGATAGTATTCAAGGATCACCTCCACTCAAGAGAAGTCCATCCCAACATGCAGGAAGTCAGACAAAAATGCCAAGATGCCTGTGTGGTTGGGCAAGGAGCTCCTGGCAAAACTTAAACATAAAAAGGGAGTAGCAGGGACAGGTAATGTGGGAGGAATATAGATCCAGTCTGAGGATGCAGAGACATGGTTAGGAAAGCCAAAGCCCACCTGGACTTGAGCTTGGTGAGTGATGTCAGGGGCAACAAGAAGGGCTCCTATACGTATCTTAAGTGGTGAAAGGAAGATCACGGAAAATATGGGACTGCTGCTGAATGGGGCAAAGGCCCTGGTGACACAGGACATGGAAAAGGCTGAAATACTGTATGGCTTCTTCACCTCAGTTTTCAGTAGCAAGACCAGCTTTCAGAAATCCAAAGCTCTGGAGAGAGGGGGAAGGTCTGGCATAAGGAAGACTTACCCCTAGTAGAAGAGGATCAGGTTAGAGAATAGGTAAGCAAACTTAACATACATAAGTCCATGAGCCCTGATGGGATGCACCCACAAGGGCTGAGGGAGCTAGCTGCTATTATTGCAAGGTCACACTCTATTATCTTTAAATTANTCCATGAGCCCTGATGGGATGCACCCACAAGTGCTGAGGGAGCTAGCTGATATTATTGCAAGGTCACACTCTATTATCTTTAAATTATCATGGCAACTGGGAGAGGTGCCTGGGGACTGGAGGAAAGCAAATGTCACTCCTATCTTCAAAAAGGGCAAGGAGGATTCAGAGAACTACAGGCTGGTCAGCCTCACCTTGATCCTTGGGTAGGTGATGAAGCAACTAATGCTGGAAACCATTTCCAGGCACATGAAGGACAAGGCAACAACTGGGAGCAGTCAACATGGATTCACAAAGGAGAAGTCATGCCTGACCAACCTGATAACCTTCTATGATGAAATGACTGGCTTAGTATGTGAGGGGAGAGCAGCAGACATTGCCTGCCTAGACTTCAGTAAGGCTTTTGACACTGTCTCCCGTAAGATCCTCATAGAGAAGCTATTAAGTATGGAGTGATGAGCAGACAGTGAGATGGACTGAAAGCTGGCTGAATGGTCAGGCCCAGAGGACAGGGTGGTGATCAGTGGTACAAAGTCTAGCTGGAGGCCAGTAACTAGTGGTGTACCCCAGCAGTCCATACTGGATCCAACTCTGTTCAACATCTTCATTAATAATCCAAATGATGGGGCAAAGTGTACCCTCAGCAAGTTTGCTGATGATACAAAACTGGGAGGAGTGGCTGATATACCAGAGGGGTGTACTGCCATTGAGATGGACTTTGACATGCTGGAGAAATGGTCTGACAGGAACCTCATGAAGTTCAACAAGGGGAAGTGTGAAGTCCTGCACCTGGGGAGGAACAAACCCACGCACCAGTATTACACCAACTGGAAAGCAGATTTGCAGAAAAGGACCTGGGGGGTCCTCATGGACCAAGCACTGGCACAGAGTCCCCAGAGGGGTTGTGGACTCTCCCTCCTTGGAGATATTCAAAAGCTGTCTGGAGGTGGTCCTGGACAACCAGCTCCAGGTTGGACCAGATGACCTTCAGAGGCCCTTTCCATCCTTAACCCGTCTGTGATTCAGAAGCAATGGATAATTGCNAGTGAGATGGACTGAAAGCTGGCTGAATGGTCAGGCCCAGAGGACAGGGTGGTGATCAGTGGTACAAAGTCTAGCTGGAGGCCAGTAACTAGTGGTGTACCCCAGCAGTCCATACTGGATCCAACTCTGTTCAACATCTTCATTAATAATCCAAATGATGGGGCAGAGTGTACCCTCAGCAAGTTTGCTGATGATACAAAACTGGGAGGAGTGGCTGATATACCAGAGGGGTGTACTGCCATTCAGATGGACTTTGACATGCTGGAGAAATGGTCTGACAGGAATCTCATGAAGTTCAACAAGGGGAAGTGTGAAGTCCTGCACCTGGGGAGGAACAAACCCACGCACCAGTATTACACCAACTGGAAAGCAGATTTGCAGAAAAGGACCTGGGGGGTCCTCATGGACCAAGCACTGGCACAGAGTCCCCAGAGGGGTTGTGGACTCTCCCTCCTTGGAGATATTCAAAAGCTGTCTGGAGGTGGTCCTGGACAACCAGCTCCAGGTTGGACCAGATGACCTTCAGAGGCCCTTTCCATCCTTAACCCGTCTGTGATTCAGAAGCAATGGATAATTGCTTTTCATATTTTCCCATTTCTCTAGACTTGTCAAACAATCCACCGCCTGGTCTGCTGATCATCTGAATAGCTGGTATTTCAACACCGAGCTATGACAGAATAGTAGGTTACTCTTTAGAAGTGATTACCTGCCTCGTAAGATTGCTGTTGCTCAAATTTCTGTTATATCCTTCCCTCCACATTCTCCCTGAAAAGTTTTCCTGAGATCCCCAGAGACTGTGGGAATGTTACAAGGTTGATATATTCAATAGCTGCAGACATTTGAGTGTTCAAGAAGGTAACCTGGAAAAGCAACCTGTATTGCTGTGTAAGGCTAGGTAATGCTGCTGTGTGTTTTTAGAACTGAATTGTTGCTTTACACTGCATATTTCTCTGCTCATGCATCTCTTCCTAATGAGAAAATCTGGACCAAGTTTGGGTCTCATGTTTTGTAGTCAGAGCTACACCTGTGAGTAGAGCAGTGAAGCACTTTTCATTTTCCAATTCCAATCATGCCAGAGTACTAGAAATTCCAAATGGAATGCCTGTTGTAGATATGCTTACAGTGTTTTAGATTGAGCTGAAAGGAAAAAAGTGTTTATAGGGATCTGTGTTCTTGTAGCTGATCCTACCTGGACCTCAGTTTCAGTTTGAACTCACATTAAACTGTATGAATCACATGCTTAAAGTTATTCAACATTTCAATAGCTTGCTGAATCAGCAAGAATATGCTCTGAATATGTAGGAACATTAAAGACTAATACTAGATCCAGTATATCTATATTGCTAAATCTATACCTATAGATATCTATAGTTTTATCCATATCTATATGGATAGATAGAGATATATGTATATATATTTATGTTTGGAAAGTGAGACTCCAGAGAAATTCAGACATCTGATGACTCAATTGAATTCCTGAAATCTCCTGCCCAAGGACTTTCAGTCTTGTCATGAAACCATCGTTGTATAAAATACTCAAATTTTCCTTTTATCATGGACTGGAATTCATAACTTGCTTACTTCAGAGGAAAGATAAGTGATATTCCCTCTCTGGAGCATCTTACAAAGTCAAAATTATTTTATTTATATTGGAACAATTTAAGAAAAGAACTCCAGAGAAGCATTAGAAGAAGGGTGAAAAAAATGGTATAGCATTTGTGGTATTTTGCATTCACATGGGGAATATGAATATAATTGTTTTCTTTTGACATGCACAGGATAACTATAGGAGAATCTGTTGATGTGATGACTCTTCCACACCCTGCAAAAATATTCCCAGTAATAGGCTGTTTTAGACAGGTGAATCTCCACCTTTCAACATCACCACCTTTCAACATTTTGAAAAGACACAAATGCTTTCCTTTAAGAAGCAATTTCTTCTGTAGACAGAATCCTTTTACAGTCCTGAAAGAAGTGTATAAACTCTGAAGATGGATAAGTTGTAAGATACATCCTTGCTGGCTGTCAAGACAGGTTCTTGCTGATTGCATTAGACGCCTTTCTGAACTGTCCTCATGCACTGTCTAGGGTAATGTGGAGATCTAGCAGACAAGAACTATGTCTACTTTTACCTCACCTGGGGATTTTGAGAACTACCTGTTATTTAAGCATTCCCTAGACCCAGCATTATACATCTACACTGGCCTTGTAAGCAGAGCTCAGGCTACCTGCAAAGGCCATGTGTGCTTGTAGCAGGCTAGATATATGTATATATATATATATATATAAATATATATATATATAATTTAGATGATGCAAAGCAAATCATTGTAACAAGTGGATCTTTGGCTTCAGGCCAGCTCCAAAAGTCAGCAGCTATTGTAAACTTTTTAGGTGTTTATGGAGGCAGGCAAGAGGGGGGCAAAGATGTGAATGAGTAAGTAGCAAGATATTGTCCAAATGTCTTTTCCAAGATGAAATCCACACATTCTATTATGGGTCTGTGAATAGCTAACTTGCGTTAAAACTAAGTTGTCAAAAAAAACCCAAACTTCATCTATTTTGAGGCATATTTAAAACTAGACTTTAAAAGATGCCTTAACCTAGCATCTGAAGATGAGCATGCAGGCTTTTTGTATGCAACTTGCTCAAGTCACAGTTTTTTCCAAATCTGTATTCTGTGACTTCAGTTTTTAATATTATCATTGCTATGTCAAGAAAATTAAAACAATTAAATAGTACTGCCTCATCATTGTTAAGACTGTTCCTCTTCCTTTAAATACAATTTCCTACCTACTCAGGAAAAATGGATTGAATTTTTACTTATGTCATTGCTGATATTTTGATATCATCTCACCAGCACATAGTAGAATTGGTAGGACATTAGTTACTTAGCACGTAAACAGAGAGTATCATTATTTGTCTGTATGCTTGGAAATGCTGAAAGGTTAGTTGCTTTACTCAAAAGTGAAAATAGAATTGGCAGTATGGTAATGATGTGTTGTTTACCTGTACAAAAATAATTTCTTTTTTTCTTCAATAGACTGCTTGGCTTCTACAAAGGAATACTTCCTCCCATCTTGGCTGAGACACCCAAAAGGGCAGTGAAGGTAAAAACCCCATACTTTCTCCTTTAGAAATATGAATAGGGACAGTGGCAGCTGTCAAACATTGTATTTCTCCCCCACTGATTGACATTAGAATCTTAAACTTATTTGCAATATTAATCATCTGATTTTTACTAGGTGGAAACTTTTCTGTTGATAGCACAATAAAAACTCTGCTTGATTAAGAAGTGTAGCATAAGGCTCTTAAATGCTAGGCTATTTTTGACCTGTATACATAATGTTACTGAAAAAAAATTACACTTAGTTTATACAATCAATCAAAATTAATAAAATACTTTAAGTGATATTTTAGCCTTATAATTACATCTGGTTTAGACATTTTGTTTTACTGAAAATTCCTAGCTACTTACAAAATAACTAAGAACAACTTAATAGATTAACACAAGAAGCCATTAAAGAAGCCACTCCTTACTCAGTAACTTGAAGTAGTATATCTGCAGGTTTGAAGTGCTGCCCAGAGTTTTCTTGTACTCCAAAGAGCACTCTACTCCATACTCTCACTTTTTTACAGATTGAACATAGTAATGGGTACAACTCTTCATCATACAAAGAGCATTTTACTCCAGCTCTCTTACAGTTGAAATAGATGCTAGCCTATCAAAGTGTATTTGCTGTCAAATGTTGATTTTCTTTTATCCTTTATGTTGATTTATAGGGCATTATTTTAGTAACATTCCTAAGCAAAATACATCAATACATCAATTTTTTTCAGTTAAGTCATGCAACCTTTTTAATTAAAACCTAGTAATTATGCACCTCATCTTAAAGTTCTAAATCTATTAAAGCATCCATTTAGGAGCAAATGTTTTGTCTTTTACTTCAGAACTTTGAAGTTTCCTGTAGTTGCAGCAAATGTGCCTAAAAGCAGTTATTTTACAGAATGTATTGATTTTCCTTTCTTTCTTTCTTTTTTTTTTTTTTTTGTTTCTTTCTAAAAAGGCTACATATGATTCTAGTCCTTAGTCTGCAATTAATCATTCACATTCCAATTCCTTTACAGAGGAATAATATTTATATAAAGTGACAGGATGTGACCTTGTAACAGAATCCTAAAGGAGTTCTGGTAATGTCATCTTCTTGTTTGCATTGGCATTTTAGATGTAAACGACATATGTCACCTATCTCAAAATTTTTTAATACAACTAAGAAAACTACAGTTCTATTTAATAGCAAAGTGGCAGTGAAGAATAGATGGATGATATTTAGAAGATTCCTAATAACATTTTTTCTTTGGACTGTGGTGTTTCCTCTGTCTCTCCATTTCCTTTCATTTGAAACAGGTCAAAGTCAATTTGATCACACTTTTTAGATTCCAGGATATATTTAGTTAAAATACAAACCTAGGTTTGATTTCTTTCCTACCAACCTGAGTCATTCAAAAATCTTGAGTCACTTTCTCTTACTCAAATTGATTAAATTGCCTTACACCCCACAATACTCAATATAATTATAGAATCATAGAAACATTTAAGTTGAGAGAGATCTCTAGAGGTCATCTGGCCTCCTGCTTGAAGCAGGGCTGACTTCATAGTTAGGTCAGGTTGCTCAGATGTTTGTCTACATCTACATTACAGGCAAGTTTGTCTAGTCGAGTTCTGAAAATCTTGAAAGATGGAGACTGCAGCCTCTCTCTGCTCCTGTTACAGTGCTTAGTTGCTTTCACTGTGAAGAATTTTGCCTTATATCCAGCCTCTTGTTGTACATCATAAGCTCAAAGTTCCTCAAATGTCTTACTGAGGCTCCCTCGGTGGGTTGCTTCCTACCTAATTCTTGAGAATTTACATGAGGGCTCAGTAGTGTTTCTGCAACCATAAGAATCAGGTTTAAATGCTAAACATTTTTTTTTTAATTAAATCATTTAATTCTTTAATTTTTTACCCTATTCCTTTAAGCTTTATGTTTTTCCTAGGACACCAGGAGGACTTCAAGTTACCTTGAAACATCAGCTATATTCTACATTAGAAGAATTCAGTGACAGAATAGGGCAGGACAGTAATGTCCTTGTAAGAACCTGGATACTGAAGCAATTGAATGTGACATGTTATATGCCAGCATATGCCTGTCAGTCTGACCTCGGTGCCAGGGAAGGTTATGGTGCAGATCATCTTGAGTGCCATCACACAGCACATACAGGACAACCACGTGATCAGGCCCAGTCAGTATGGGTTTATGAAAGGCAGGTCCGGCTTGACCAACTTTATCTCCTTCTGTGACAAGGTGACCTGCTTAGTGGACAGGGGAAAGGCTGTGGATGTTGTCTACCTGGACTTTAGTAAAGCCTTTGACACCATTTCCCACAGCATTCTCATGGAGAAACTGGCTGCTCACAGCTTGGATAAGTGTGTCCTTTGCTGGGTAAAAACCTGGCTGGATGGCCGGGCCCAAAGAGTTGTGGTGAATGGAGTTAAATCCAGTTGGTGGCCAGTAACAAGTGGTATTCTCCAGGGCTCAGTACTGGGCAGTTCTTTTTAATATCTTTATCAATGAGCTGGGCAAGGGAATTGAGTGCACCCTCAGTAAGTTTGCAGACAACGCCAAGTTGGGTGGGAGTGTTGATCTGCTTGAGGGTAGGAAGGCTCTACAGAGCGATCTGGACAGGGTAGATTGATGGGCCAAGGCCAACTGTATGAGGTTCAACAAGGCCAAATGCAAGTCCTGCACTTCAGTCACAACAATCCCATGCAAGACTAGAGGCTTGGGGAAGAGTGGCTGGAAAGCTGCCCAGCAGAAAAGGATCTAGGGTTGTTGGTTTACAGCCGGCTGAACATGAGCCAGCAGTGTGCCCAGGTGACCAAGAAGGCCAACCCCATCCTGGCCTGTATCATAAATAGTGTGGCCAGCAGCACTAGGGAAGTGGTTGTCCCCCTCTGCTTGGCACTGGTGAGGCCGCACCTGGAGTACTGTGTTCAGTTTTGGGCCCCTCACTACATGAAAGACATTGAGGTACTGGAGCTTATCCAGAGGATAGCAATGAAGCTGGTGAAGGGTCTAGAGAGAAAGTCTTACAAGGAGTGGCTGAGGGAACTGGGGTTGTTTAGTCTGGAGAAAAGGAGGCTGAGGGGAGACCTTACTGCTTATCTACAGTTACCGGAAAGAGGGTTGTAGCCAGGTGGGTGTTGGTCTCTTCTCCCAAGTAACAAGTGACAGAACAAGAGGAAATGGCCTCAAGTTGTGCCAGGGGAGGTTTAGATTGGATATTAGGAAAAATTTCTTCATCAAAAGGGCTGTCAATCATTGGAACAGGCTGCCCAGGGAAGCGGTTGAGTCACCATCCCTGGAGGTATTTAAAAGATGTATAGATGTGGTACACAGAGACATGGTTTAGTGGTGGAACTAGCAGTGCTAGCTCAGAAAAGGTCTTTTCCCACCTATACGATTCCATGATTCTAGGATTCTAATTTCTAACATCCAAAGTGGAGTTTGCTTTGACCTGAAGAGAATCCAGCTTGGCTCAAATTTCCACTAACCTTCTTTGGATATGACCCCAATGGAAAAGTCACTGCTTCCTTTGGCTCACTCTCCACCTTTTATTCTTCTAATAGTTTTCCTCATTTTAGCAGGCCGCAAGATTTCCCTGTCCACTGCCAAGCTGACTAGTGAGATTTAGAGGAAGACTATGCCCATGTCTATGGTTCTGAGAATTAAGAAAGCGCAAAAGGTAGAGAGGCAGTTTCTAGGTTCCAGCAACCTTGGCTTGTGTTTGTAATGAACTTTTTTGAAAACTTTGAGTTATAGTGTCTTTTATATCTCATAAAAGTGTATAAAGAATGGACAAGGGAGATTTTGTACTAAGAAGAAATGTACTTGTGCTACTGGAATATTGTATTTATCTGGTCTGGATATTTGCAAATAAAAATAAAGCTACAAAAAATGAAGTTATTTAGCCCCAGCTATTCAGCTAAGTGTTGAAGATTCAGCTTCACTTTTAGTCAACTACATTCTCATGTCTCTCTTGCTATTTCTTTTTTTCTCTCTCTTTATTTCCCTTCTAAAAAGAAAGCTGGTATTTCTGGAAGACGAAAAGTCAAAGTTTATAACTTTATGTTAGATTGAACTTGAGGAAAGAAGTGATGATGCCAATACAATGGTTAACAGATGAACTTTTGGGGCAAATTTATATTGTTCATGTGTTCCCAGACATCTTGTTTCAAGCATATATTTTTACCTTAGAGTTATTGAGACATCTGGTAAGTACTTTGGCTATTTTCGTGTATCTTGAATTAAAGTGTATCTTTGCCAGATGGACAATATTGGTTATTATATGCACAAAAGCATGTTTTAAATACAGTCATTCTGAGATTTTGTGTGTGTGTGTATGTTCAAACCTATTAACTTAATACAACTGTAGAGAAAAAGACAAATTACACAGTGTTTTTAAAAATATTTTGGGTGGACATACGTGATATAAATCCATATGATATAGCTAGATACTTTTTGGCAAAATTGCATATACACAAGCCACTCTAGTACACCCAGCAACATTTATATTGAGTTTTATTGCTATTGATTTGTTTTCTTTAAAAAATAATATAAAACATAGTTACTATTAAGTAGTTATTTTATTTATGTCTCTAGGAAGCTATTGATTTTTAAGGTAACATTTTTAAGACCAAAAAATTGCTAGGTAATGTATTTTTGCCTTTATTACAACCATTTTACAGATCTGTAACACTATGGAAAACATTAAGAAATACCAGAAATTCCATTAAAGGTTAGGAGGGTAACAATAAGTAGAAAGATGCTGGAGAGAGAATAAAGCAAACTTTATCACAATAAGAAATTAATTTAGTTCAGTGAAGTAACTCACCCACCCACAACTGACACTTTCTCAGAGACTTCCTTTTGCCTATAAAATATCTTCAGTTATTCAAAAAGATAGACCTACAGTCTAAGTAACACTTCTATCTTTTCTGATTATTGGCAAGGCCCGTACAACAATTTTAAACATATTTGCAGGATGTTTGCAAGATTAGTGTTCAATCTGTACGCTATTTGGAGGGCAGTTAAAATCTGGGCCCTGATTCTAGGACCTTTTCTGCAAAATGAGATAATAAGCCCTGCTGAGGATAAAAAAAAAGTATCCGCTGGCCAGACTATCAGTCCTCCAGTTTTCAGAAACTAATATCCTAATTTTGCATTATGTGTACATATTCCCTCCTGCTTTAAATGTGGTGGCATTATTAACACATTAACACCCGGTTCTCTGATGGTTTTGGTGTGATTCTCTTGACTTTTCATTTGAAGCAGGTCTTGATTGAAAAATGTTATTGACTTTGCCATAGGACAGGGTTCTAAACAAGTTAAAATGACAATGTGGTGCTTATTACTCCTGTTCCTGTACACGTGGTTTATGGAAAAGCTGGTTTGTTCTGATAGGTCTGTGGTAACTGAGCCCTGAGGGACCAAGCTTGTCTTCTTTGGCTGAGGCCCAGCACAGGTCACCCAGTCTTTCTGTTTTGTCAGAAAAACTATTCCCTTATGTTTCTTACGATTCCCACATCTCCGTTGACCTCATTTCCCACTGCCTTCCTCTTGCGGTGAAACAGTTTGATTGTCACATGCGTGGGCAGGTGCTACGGGAGGGATCACGGCCTCATATGGGGGAGCGAAATGTACAGACTTGCGGAGGATCCCACCTTCATTTGAATCAGCTAGCTCTAAATTAATCAAGAGTTACAGGTCAACTTTGGAAAGTAGCCAGGAAGGTCAGAGGTTCTAGTTATTACTTTTGCTATACAGGAATGTGACAGCTCTAGCTCTAGTAGATATCCACCTGCACCGATGCAGTCTAGGTGAAGCTGGGACAGGTTTTTGTTGTTTAGTCCCATAATACCGGACCTGCCGTGTAAAAGCCACTTTCTTCTTGGACAGATGACAGGACTCGCAAATAGTGAGCTGTAGTTACAGACCTTGTGTTGTTCCATGAGTGAAAATTTCATGGAATAACGACTCCAATATCTTTGGCTTTACCTGGAATTCAGATATCTACTCTTTATAACCTGCAAGATTTTCTGCTATCCTCATTCCTCATGCTAGAAGATGGTTTTCACTGCCCTCAGAACTGTCTTATGTGGCATCACCCTGAAGTGCTTTTTCAGTGACTTCAGCCACATATTTGCAGAATACAAGTTTGAAACAACATGGGGTTTGGGGGAGATTTGCTGTACACAGAAGCACTGGAGTAGAAAGGATCTCTTGGGTCAGCAAGTCTAGTCCTCTGCTGTTCTATAATCTCCTTCATAAACTTGTCAAACTCTCCCTTACAAATGATGAAGATTTTCCCCATTATTGTTATTGGAAGACTGTTTCAGGATCCCACTCCTTTAGTTGTCAGAAAGCTTCATCAGATTTCAAGCCACATTCTATTTATGAGTAGTTTTTACTTCTATACCAAATTACTTTATGTTACGTATCTTTCTTTCCTTGCTTTGCATTCTCCTGCAGCCTGTCTTTGGCTACACTAAACAAAGCGAGTATTGAACATTTATCCTCCTTCAGTCTTCATTCTTAAAATATGCTTTAAGTTGTCCTTAGGGTCCTGCTAACCCTGTTTTGAATATACTGTAGTCAGAGTTCATCTTTTTTGAGCAAGGGTGGCCAGGATTGTGTGCTATATTTCAGAGGGCATCTTACCAATAATTTGTAAAATGTAACAAATACCCTTTCTTTAGAGTATACCTTGACTGATGCATCTTAGACTTTGTGTCCACAGACAAGGAAATAGGCGGTAAAAGTCTGTCTGCGTGTGTCAGTGGGAAGCTTCTTACTGACTTCAGTGCAGTCAGGTTTATTCTCAACACTGTCCTTGGAAGAATGAAACTGTTCATTTATTCCACTTTGATTTTTAGAAGATTTCACAAAAAGTGTCCTGAAAATTAATGGATTTGGGTGGCAGGAAGTGTTAGGTTGCAAAGTGAACCATTTACAGATGGTTGACTTCTCATTTCTTTCTTCATTTCAAGTTCAAACACAAAAGAGTACAGCTTTCAAAACTCATCTTCTAAGGAATCGCAGATGCTCAGAACATCTGAGTACCACTGACTGAAAGCAGACAATTGGGTGAAAAAATTATTTGTAAAGAGCAAAAACTAAAAGAAATGTGTCTGATGACACTAAAAGATTATAAAAATCTACAGACTCCATCTTCAAAATCTGCCTTTACATCCCTCTGATGAGAAGTAGGCTAATAACTGAGAAATGTGAAAGTGATTGCAGTATATTATATTAAAGATCAGAAGGTGACTTCTTCGGAGAAATTGTGGTATCTGCTACTACATTTATACCAGTATATGAAAGTTAGATGATAGAGGAAAAGTGTATGAATTGAAAACATGAACTATTTGTTGTAAGTGAACGCTTACATAAAGCATTAATTGTACTTCTGCTGCTATTATGCATGATACACAAAATCAGTTCTGAAGCCTAAATGACTACTATTGCACATCTAACACTGCTACAGAGAGTGTGAAACAGAAGCAGCTTATGTTCATTTTGCAGAACTGCACACGGCTACTCAGGATACAGGGTAGATGGGTTTTACTCATTTGCATAAGTAACTCACAATTTTTTTCAACACATTTTCTACTCTAACTTTTATTTACAGTTTTTCACCTTTGAACAATACAAGAAGCTACTAGGATATGCCTCATTACCGCCAGGACTGGTACGTATGGATACAGAACTTCATGTTCTAGTTTAATATGTGTACACTGAACAGTCCCATCCATTTCCTCCCATAGAAGGATCCCAAAATTAAAGGGGCGGGTTCAACCAACAGTTTTTCAGAACAGCCTTGTCCCTTGAAAACAGAATTTATCAAAATGATAGTTATTTCTTACATCGTACATCTTCAGAATAATTCCGTACAATGTCATAATATTTGTTAACATGAATAGTGACATTCACCATGGAAGTCTCTGCAGTTTGTTATTCTTCATTCTTGCAAAATAACAAAAACATAGACCTCAGTCTTATTCTAAAGACTTTATAACAAAAACATAAACTATTGATAGGAAACTGCTACCTCCTTCCAAATCAATGGCAAAACTTCCTTATACATCAGTGGAATTAGGATTTTGTCTCAAGATCATAACTTTTAAAAACAAAATACAGGACATACATACACACAAAAATGTTTTAATGCTAAAATGTCACTTACATACGTTGTCTGCATTCTCCTATATAGGGCTTAATTCTGCTATCATACCATTTGGAATAAAAAACTTTTAATAAGAATTACTGCTTTCTGTGGTGTAAGAATGTAAGTAATAGTAGATATATGTTTTCACAATAATGGCATCACAACTATAGGAAATAACTGATATCTTTATGGTTATGCTATAAAGGTTTTGGTAATGAATGGTTCCAAATAGTGATTGTGACAATATTTTCATAAAATCTTGAAAAAGGGTGTACATGGGAGAAATAGAAGTTATCGGAGTTTTGCCCACAATCGTGAGGTTTTGTTTAAAGGTAATTTTTGACTACCAAGTTGTTTCTTTCTTGAAAATTTTCAGTAAGTTCTCATGCAATATTTCTACTTTAATCTGTTGCTTCCTTCCAGTTTACTTATTTTGGCATTTGTTTTGGGTTGGGTTTTTTTCTCTGTAGAGGCTCCTGCATTTTTCTTATAATTATCAGTGTATCAGAGCATTAAGCAAGACTGAAAACATGAATTATCTGGAAGAGGGTAAATACCCTCTTTGTTAAATAACAAGCAAAAAAAAAGTCCTGAAAACCTGTATTATAGCTTTCTTAGTGAAGTGGGTTTTGAATTGGAATTTGTTTTATAGTTTTGGCTCTCAAGAGACAAGTTTGTGATGACTGAAGAAAATATGTAAAATCTTGTCTTGTAAGAGCAAATAACTCTCCACACTGTGTGAAGCAAAATGACATCGAAAAAAAAGGAGACATTTGCTTTATCTTTATTTCTCCTATTTTATCTTGTTTTATTTTTCAGCGGGATCTTCTCTTCCTTAGGTGTAAATAGAGAAGCTGATACTTGTTCTCTAGCAAGTGGAAAGTACAGTTTAAGGTTCCATAGTACACCATCACTTTTTTCGGAGGAAAATACACTGGGAACTTTAAACATGCAATAGCTAACCAAAACCTGCTCTAATTCATATAGCAGATGCAGCAACCATCAGACACCTCTGACATTTTTAGTGCAATTCTGTTACCACAGAGGCATTTTTGCCCCAAGATAGCCATGGTAGTGAGGGAAAAAGAAGACTGAGAGGGTCTAAGCTATGCGGAATGCTTCTAGGTGCCTCAGCAGACCTCGAATCAAGACATTTATTGTTAAAAGAGAAATGCATCCATTAGTAACATCTTCCTGCTGGCTTCAGTCTCATAATTGATGGTAAAGGGATATGTTATGTTCCTGTTTTGTACTAGAAAAATAGATTTGTTGGTAACACAGTGTTTTCCAAATGCAGTAAGTCTGGAGCTTGCCACTACCCTCCTAACTTACCGTTCTTCTCTTTCTTGAGCTCCCTGCTCAAATCCTTCCATATTGAATAAGTTATTCTTCTCACTATTGTTTTTTCCTTACCATTAGTTTCCTTGAATTTCATCAATGTACTCAGTATATTGTATTTTGGTCCTGGGACTCCTTTCAGCCCCTAGAAAGCTTGGAGATGTTAAATGGAGGCAATAAATGTGTAAAATGATGACAAAAATTAACCGCTCTGAATTTTCTCAATTGACCTAAATATGTCAATATTATTTTTCTGTTACAAACTAATTAAGGTGTTTTTAAATGCTGTGTCATGATGGAAAGCAAAGCAGTGAGTATCTCCATTTCCATGGCTTTAATGTAACATCAGCTTCTAAGTAAATGGAGTTAATTCATTCTTGCAGATGTTGCTGACATTTCCATGTGTGCCGCTCATGCCCCTGTAAACCTTTTCAGGACTGATACTTTCTTAGAAGGACTTTTCTTCTACTTGTGCAACTTGCTTAAGTACTACGCTACTTTGATCTCTTAGATATCTTTTTTTTTTTTTTTTTAAGTTAATATGTTAGTGTTATATGCTTAATGCTCAGAGTTTTTATTTTTTCCAGTGCTGCATAACTGCATTTATATTTGTGTTTTTATTCAGACTCCACCCAAAGATAACATGAAGGCATTGTTTTTCCATGTTTTTGTAATAAATTGGTACCACAATTTTTCTTCCAGCTGAAAAGAGAATTCATTGATGGTGCTATGACATTTTATTTTGTATTTTTTGGAATGCGGTTTATGGCTATTGTCATACTGTCTTCATGAACTGTCAGCATCTAATCAAGGGCTAAAGTTGTTTAGTAATAGAATACTGCTGCATTACTGTAATCTTGCAGTTTCATAATCTGATGTATGGGAAATTTTACTCCTTAATTTTTAACTTTAATTTTAACTTTCCTAGGCATTTGCCGTTGCTGGCTTGGGATCTGGGTTGACAGAGGCAGTTGTGGTTAACCCTTTTGAAGTAGTGAAGGTGACCCTACAGACAAATCGGAATGCCTTCACAGAGGTATGAGAACTAATCCATTATTCCTTTTCTGCTTTATTAGGCATAATGCACTTCAAAGTTCATATTGAGAGCAGAACATCTGTAACGTATTGGGTTGATGCAAATGATTTTCCCACAAGCTTAACAGAAATGGAAAGAGAAGAGACTCAATAGACGATGCCTTCAGATATGCAGCGATGCATACTTTATTGTCAGTGGTGTCAGCATCTCCATTGTAAATATTCTGTGCCTGAAGTGCGCCTTCATCCCTCCCAAGTAGCCAGCAGTCCAGCACCGTGAGGAACTGTAATCCAGAAGTACGTACCTGAGCCCCATGTACACAGTGCATTTGCCCCAGCAGGCTCCAGACTTCAAGTGAGCACCAAAGGTTAGCGTAAAACACCACGACCCCATGCCCTAGCCGGGGCCCAGCTGGTTTATTTTATGTTAAAAGTGTAGCTGGTGTATTACAGAGTCTTGGATGAAAATATTTATATTATAGTCTTCACTTTTATAAAAGACAAACCAGGAAATAGTTACATAATAAAGCACGTCGATAATTTAAATTCCTGTTTCATGTCAGAGTTTTATTATTCAAATATTGTTTCATTCAAAGGAGTCAGTGTGCAAAACTGACTTTGTCCACAGTTCTGGGTACTGCTGAAAGGGGAAAAAGATAAAACTGGAAAGCAGTGATTCATCAAAATCAAGTGTTCCCAGGATGCACCAGCTTCAATTAATTTTAATGTAGAAAATGTTCCAGGCTAAAGTGAAGGAAGGCAGTCACACAATTCCTTCTTTCTTTTCTCAGTGAATAAGACTAATAATTGTCAAATCAGGTCTTGCAAAATCTTTTGAGAAATCAGCTTTACCATGGTAGAAGTACCAAATCACATAAGCATGGCATGGAAAGGTTGGCTGAATCCCTGGTAAGGCATGGGTTTTGCATGTTCTACTATTAAGTTTTGACTATGTTGATACTTGCATGCCTCGTAGCACTCATCCACACAAACTGAATCCTTCTCGGGGATGTACAGCAAGGAGGTTTATCACCTATCCATTTACATAAGCTGTTTGGGCCAAGATCCTCAGGTACACTCTTGCAAAATTTCCAAATGTCATAGACTAGATGGTACCTACTCCGTTACTTATCCGGAGAAGCATTCTCTTTCAGAATAAATTTTAAAAGATTTGGCAAATTTCTGTTCAATTCTCAATACCTGTGAAATAGAAGTTTGGTTGCTCCAAGTCCCAGCCTAGACATTTTTTATCCATGGGTAGCAAAGACACTGAGACAGAGAGCTCATACAGTACAGGAGTAAAAAGGTTAGGATCATGGAAGGAGAGAGACTGAGTGGGAGAAAGCAATGTGTGAGAGGATCTCTCTCTCTCTCAGGAGGATGATACAAAAAAAAATTATGGACTGCTACTGCTCCAGCAGTAGCAAAGGAAGCAGATATTCTGGATCTTTCTGCCTCACAGTTGGGAAGATACAATTAACCTATCTTAATAAAACCTGGGGGTTTGAGTGTAAATACACCATTATTATATCTCGAGCAAACTAGTTCCTGTAAAGTTGCAAGAGACCAATATATCCTTTTGCTTCATACATTCTAATTTTTTTCTCTATTGCAAGCTTTGTAACAAAGTCTGGGGTGTTTTAGTTAGTCAAATTTTTTGCAAGTACTTACTTTAATTACAGCATCCCTTCCTCGGTGACTTTCAGAATACTCTAATCGTCACAGTGCAGCTGTTCAAAAGCATTCTGAGTTGTTTTGTCTTAGGTAAATAGTCTCTGAATTTAATTTAAAAGCAAATTTTCATAAAATCCAAATAATAGTATATTATCATACAAATAAAATTATAAAAGATACTATTAGGACTCCACTAGGAGCCTAGTTTACACCTAAAATATAAATATAAGTGTCTATTTGCCCTAATGAAAAAATCCAAGGGTCTGAAGTTCTTAAATCACAAAGATAGTTAAATCACAGACATATCAATTTTTAATACATCTTTTAAAAAAGTGTTAGAATTTCATGTTTTGCTGTAAGTCAGGAAAACTCCAGTAACTTCATTATCATGATCTCAAGTTCTCATTAATGATATGTTAAAGGACATTCCACACTAAAGCATGTAAACTCAAGCCTATTGGGAGAAGCGTGTGCATGTTGTATTGTACAGCGTAAGGCAATGGTACACTCATTTCATTACCATGCACTGTTTTTCTAAAAAGGTTTAAGTAAAATATGTACCTATCCCATTGTGTAGCTTTCATACTATATGATGAAACCTAATGCAGTTCACATATTTCTTTGACTATTGTATTGAAATAATAAATATATCTTGTTTAAAAGGAACAAGGAAGAGCATGAACACATACATCCACACCCAGACTCCTGCACACCCCCAAAGCAAATATTCACACATTATGGTGACAGATTAATTATTCTGTGGTACCAGATCGTCTTTCTAGGGCTGATAGGTTTAAAGAGGAAGGCCACTATAAATCACATATCATCACTGTTGTAATGTGGATCGCTACAGGTAAAAATAATGGTGACTTTTTGTCAAGGTAAACTGCTAGCAGACCTAACACTTTGGTTGGTTTGTTGTTTGTTTTGGGTTTTTTTTCCCTGTAGCCATGGATAACTCACTGGCTATAGACACTGGTGTGGTAATAAAAATCTTCTCACCTGACTTAAGAGTTGTGATTAATTAAACAAATACAAGTTTCTGCTTTATGATGAGAAGAATCTAACGCCAGATTCCACTGACTAGGTCTCTATTAAGTATAAGTCAACAGCTGTGTGACGTGAATTAAACTCCAGATGTTTATACAATAAATTCCTCCATGTGAATTAGTCATCCTAAGGTCCTTCCATCATCAGTGACGAAACACAGACCTATGGCTTGATCAGCTGACATTTTAGATGTCTACTTTCGATGAAGTGAAGTGCTGTCTAGGAGAGCCCTCTTTATTGCTAAAGGACTGAAAAGAGGAGTACTTTTGAGTAGCTCAGAGCTAGATGTAGACATTGCAGGTATCTACATTCGGACTGATGGATCCCATCTCAGGTGTTCAGCAAGTGATAGACTTGCCCTCTGAGTCATTAGTAAATCCATACTCAAGATGAGACCAAGGGATACATTACTATTGAAAGTTGCTGTATTCATCTTAAATCACTTTATTCAGGACCACTAGTTATTTTTAAAGATCTAATACTCATTTTTTTGTGCATCTGAAAGGATGTTATTGCTAGTATCTGCACCATATTCCATGTTGGGTATCAACATTTTAGAATAGATTCTGATCTGAATCCTTGGGGGTAGTTAGAAAAGTAAACTATAGTAAAATGTATGCAGAGCATTAACAGGATAATATGAGTTACCAAATATGAAAAAAAACCCAGAATGAACCTTAGCATTAAAGACTAAATTTGTCAGTCACCCAAATAAGCTGTGTCAGATATAATAGGCATCATTTGGCTGATGCTGTTGGTCTACCACAGTGACATTTTGAAATGGAAAGCTAATAAACAAATTAAGTGTATTGAAATTAGCAGTGTTCACAGTGTTGTAGTCAAAATTCTTCTATATTTTCATGTTTGAGCCTCCTAGTGGAAGTCATGTTTTGCCTTTCTAATTAAATATTTGGTTACCCAGAGATGGCTTTATGCTTTGGAGAAAGCCAAACTCAAGTCAAGTCAGTTCCTTTTTGAAAGGAACTTTTTTATAATTTTGCTAAAAAGAAATCTAAAAGGTTCAGAAGGGGAACGTCTGATCCTGAGTGTCACAGTATATTGGAAAATAGATCAAATGTGTATGTAGTCAGGCAGATCCTGTCTGAGGAACTGATCATTATATGAGTGGATTCTGAGAAAGTTTCTTCCTTTTTGCCTTTCATTAAATGGAAATTGGCTGACTAAAATGATTTCTATGGCTTTGGGGCATTATTTTGAAAATTGGATTTCTGAAGTAAATTTCCCAAATCTGTACCTTGGAATTTAAATCGATGCACTGATTTTCAAAATCTAACTACACTTTTTAAGTCAAATAATTCATTAGGAGGGCAAAACAGGACTTCCAGCTGGATGCTAAAGAAAAAAAAAAAATAAAAACACCTTCTTTTCAAGATTTTCAACACTAGAAAAAGAAAGTTTAACATATGATCTGGTTTTAAAAAGTGCTGTGTACCCAATAACTCCTTCAAAAGTCTTAAAGCAGTGGTTTGCATTCTTAACCATGAAGAGCCTCAGAGGATCCAGAAGGGTTCCCAGACAGCACGTATGCCTTTTGTCACCTTTCAACCCTATTCCTAACATCGAATCTGGAAACTGCCAAACTGATCTTCAACACAAGTATTTATAGCCTCCCTTGCCACTCTAACTTGTGGTTCCCAAGGACTTGCTCCCCTAGCCACAATGGCTCAAAAATTTCCTGTTCCAGTTCTGTCCCTTTTGTCACTCCCTCACCATGCATCTTCCTCTGCCATTGCTTTGACTAAAGACACTGGTTTTATCTTCTTATTGTCCAGAATAATGTTATATACTCTAGTTGTGTAAGGGTTTTGTCTGTCGTAATCTTAACAGCACAGAATCAATGATAAAAAAACTATTGCCAAATTCACACAGGAAAGGGAAAATATGGTGAGAATTAAGATAAAATGATAAGAATTGGCAACACTGTGTTTGTCAACAGGATTGAAATGATGCTATGACTATTGTTTTATTTTTGTAAAGATGATCTCTTCCTTCTTTTGCTTAACTTGTGTAGCAACCATCTAGCTTTGCTCAAGCTCGGCAGATCATTAAAACCGATGGTCTGGGCTTCCAAGGGCTCAACAAAGGTCTTACTGCAACACTGGGCCGTCACGGAGTTTTTAACATGGTTTACTTTGGATTCTACTTCAATGTGAAAAACATTCTTCCAGTCAATAAAGTAAGTTCTTCATACAATGCAATAGACAAACAGATAAGAGGTTTGGCAATAACACTGGTTTTTTCCATGCAAAGCTGTTGTATTTAGTAATAAATAATGACTAACCTAGCTCTTGGTTTTGCAGAAATCTATAGCATTTTAATGGAAGCAAGCCAAGCGTTTGTACTTCTCACTTTTTAGGCAAAGCTGAGTATAAATTAAGTACTCATGTTTGAATTCCCATTTTTATGAATTTCCCTTTATGCCATGGTAGCAATGGAAAAAGGCAGAAATTGGGATACAGGTATGTTACACTTACGTTAGGTACGTATGCGCTTTTTTGTGGTAAACTGGCTTAGAAGAGAAAAATCAGTTTCTAGAACTTCTTTCAGTATTCACAAAGCATGGGGCAAAGCTTGAGGAGATGGCAGAGCTGCAGTATGTAAGGTATTCTGGTCACGTACCCGGCCTATTTACTCAAAAGAGAGTGTTGAAGATGACAGGGCAGATTTATCCATACACAGGATATGTCCAATGTCCAAAATGGGACTTACAGGGTCATGCACAGGGGCTTATGTAGTTTGTAAGTTTAAAAAAAAATTTTAAAAAAAAAGAATTTTTATAGCTGTAATTTCACTTGAAGCAGTTTTATTTGATAGTCTTATGTTCCTTTACATAACAAAGGAAACATTTCGCTTTACAGCAAAGGGAAATTTTACTAAGGAAAACGTGGTAATACTGGCAACTTTCTCAATGACCGTGTAAGCAACAGCTAATGGTTTATTAATGACTCCAGTACGTTACTTACCGAACCCTGTTTTCACTAATGTGATTTTTAGATGATGACAGTTAAACAGTCACGGGTGTAATATGTAGTGATATTCATATAAGAAGCTGCAATTTACATCAAAAGGGATCAGTTTCTATTCCCAGATGAAGTAACACATCTTTTTTTCTACACTTCTGAGTAGCCTGGTATTTTTGTTGGCAACATTGTGTAAATGGAGAAAAGCTCCACTTCTTATTTGCAGATCATTACAGTAAATTGAATTGTTCAAGAGCAGCTAACCCACAAGTTTCTACAAGTTCCTTTTAGTGTATTTAAGCATACTTTATTATGTACTTTAATCACACATTCTAAAAACTCAAGGCACAAGCATAGCTTGACTCCAAGATACGAGTAAACATATTTATGTTGATCAAAAGATGAAAAAATTGTAATTACTCTCCAGAACATTCAGAATCATGTGCAGGTAAGGACAAAGAAGTTTGTGTGCAACTTCTATGGAAATCCTGAGGTGTTCTTGCATAGCAATTGAAGAATAGTAATAGCATTTGGCATAAGCATGCTTTCCCAGCCTTTCAGATTAAAAAAAATGGGGAAAAAATTATTACATGATCAGAAAGATTCAGAGCTTTATGATCTGAGAGAAATTAGCCCTTTATACAGATTTTGCGTGATACAGAGAATTGTTAACATCTACAACATAGAGTTAAATACATCTAGCAAACAAAAGAGAAGTTACTTCAATGGTGTCAGCCAGTGGCCCAGCTGTCCTGTACATACTATGGAAACCAAAAGACAATTGGATCAATGTAGGATTAGATTGCATTAACTGCAAACAAGTGGAGAGGTTTGCCTTGTGCTCGACCAGTGCAAAGTGGCTTGCACGGTGGCTACATCTGTGCTAGTAAATTGAGCAGCGTCACTGAAACTCAGTCATCTGTGCTGTTCAATGTTCCCTGGCACAGCTCTGGCCCAGGCCAGCCAACGCTGTTCCTGGGTACGGCTTAGGAGCTAGCACGGATGAGGAACCATTCCTAATAGGCAAGTTTCATGCAGGCAGTCAGTTTTGAATGGTAATAGCATTTAATAGCGCTAATAAAGTTAATACGACACTCTAGGCTAGCTAGCATCGCTGCCATAGACAGTTCTGTGTATGCAGATATAGCCAATAATTCTGATTAAACTCCAATTAAAATCAACAAATCTTGCCCTGAGTTTAATGGGGTACAGATCAGACCTCATCTGGCTTGTGCTAGCCAACAGTGTGTCTCATGTGTTTGCACGCACTGAACTTCACTTCAGAGACTGGAAAATAGAAGCATTCAACAATACCTCGTGATATTTAACTTAAGCCTGTTCTGTCAGTGGGCAGGTACTAGAGGCTAAGAGTTATCAAGCCTGTACAACTAATTTGACAGAAGCTGTTTTGCAGGTAGTCTGAAAAATAGTAGATGGCTGTAACTTTTCAAGACTTCTCACATACTTGATTTCATTACAAAACCTAATTTTTTCACTTTCTATATTTTGCCAGAAAAAAAAAATCTTTAAGTCTGTCTAGTGATATTGACAAACATATAAAAATTGTGAGATAAGAATACTACACTTTTGAAATAATTTTGGCTGTTGACTACGTATCTGCTGTTCACCATCTGTAACGTAAGTGGAAAAATGTATGGAAATGTCCGTATGAGCCTTTTAGCTGTCAACAGTGCTAAGCTGTGCATTAAATTTGCATCCCAATTAAGGATGTTTGCAGCTTATTTTGCCAAAAGCAATAAACCTTTTATGTTGAGTGGTCAAATGATATAAATTACATGTGTGGGTTGTAAATGTTTGTAATGATTAATTTTTCATAAGTTTAGTCTATTCTGCTAAACAGACCATTTCCAGCCAACCTCATGCCCTGTTTACTGAAAACAGAATAAGCCAGACTTCTTTCAATCGCCACTAATATATCAACCAAAGAGCGTTCATTAACAGCTATGCATCTGCACGAGCAATCAAATTAGTCTGCAAATTTATATCAGCTCAGTTTTATGGCACCTGCTTTTATAGCACATTTCATAGGCTTCCAGCAGCTCTCGCTTTTCAATTTTTTATCAGTTAGGTTTGATGGTAAACGTTAGTTTCATTAAAACCTTTGCTCACTACCACCTCCAAGTGGCTGTCATACTTCTTAACGATACGAAATCTCCTTACTGTCTGTTAAAAACTCCCTTTGAAACGTGGCCAACTGCAAAACTCATTTCAAGTCAGGTACTGCCTGCCCCAGCTGCTGCAGATGTGCCTGTTGTAAAAGGGCTGCTGCATCAGACAGCGGGAGCTGTGTTGTTTTGTCAGAGAAAGGGCCTTAAACATCTATAGGCAAAGGAGAGATGGGAAACTAAAATGGGCCGTTCAGCTTGGCAAATGAGTAAGATAGTAGACAGCAATTTTATTTTAGTCGTTTCCAGATCTATGCCAACAGAGGAGCGGTATGTAGGAACAGACAGTGAGAAGGACATGTGGTGTAACACAGCTGAAAAAATAGTAAACCAAGATGATTTAGAAGCAGGCTGGATCAGAGTAGAAAATAGAATAATCTCAGAGCTGCCATCCAGGCTCAGCTTTCAGGATGACTTGTGAGCTAGAAACAAAAAAAGGCAGTGCTGTAAGCCAGCCATTGATCAGTACTTTCCGATCTGAGGTGTCCTGTGGCTGGGGAAATGACAGCCTGTGTTGTTTAAAGACTTCAGCCTAGGTCATCACCACCAAAAGCTCATGTATCAAGGGAGGAGAATCTGTTGCTACCTCATTAGCTCCTGTACTGTGATATTCGTGTAGGCAAGACAGATATGAATTTTCAGGAGAGGATTCGTCGGTCAAAATAAAAATGTGAAGAAGAAAAAACAAATTTCTTCTGTTTTGCTGTGGAAATTCGGATGATGCTGAAACTGATAACCAGGTTCGACCATAGCTGACAGAGAGGCAGCCTTAAAATAGTGAAGTTCTTACAAGACATAGAAACAATTGTTTAAAAGGAGGAGAGATCCTACAAGTGCATCTTAGGAGTGTCCTGGGTGAGGTAAATTTTCAGTGGGAACTTATGCCTTATTAAACATTGAATTCCATGGGGAAAAGCCTGTGTAAGCCTTAGCCTGAGCTTGCACCTTTCCAGACATCTGTATCAATCAGTCACAAGCACCCATAGGACATCAAACTTCTTTAGTTCTGGTATTCATGGGGCTACTCTTTTTTTTTCATCTGTTTCATAAATTACTATATAACTGAGAGTAAAGATGGATACCACAGAAAAAGGTACTGGATGCAGGGGTAAGCAATAAGATACTAATTTGTGGGTGCCCTTTTCTGCATAGCTAATGTCTAAAGGATGCCATGAAAAGGTGACCTGCTTGTAACCCCAATACTTTATGAAGAGTCTTATCATTTGCATAGACCAACTCTATGTGGGAGAGCTGAGTCTCCAGAATTCTGTACATTTTGTATTTGGTGACCACATTTTTTTTGTCTCCTGGTTTTTTGTTTCTATCAAAAGTTCTTTGGTGCAGATGTTTGTTTTAGGGCTAAACGAAGTGAAGTCCTAGCCTTGCCTTATGGGTCCAAAAGGTTATAGCAAAAGAGTAAATAATAGATAATAATGCTACTCGTAAATCTGAAGTAAGATTAATAATTTTATCAGGAAATTTTATTGTGAGAAAAACAAATCACTGAGGGGATTGCACACTGTTTGAAAATGTATGCCCTGCCCAGCAGACAGCCGTGTCACTCTGGAGACTGGCCAGGACATTCATCCTAATGGCCGTCATTCATCTTCTTATACTGTCAGACATCTGACAGGTAAATTTTAAAAACTTAAATAAATGTCTGCTGCAATGAGATTGCACTCAAAGAGGAATCTGAGATAATACCAGTGTCAAAAGGCACATTCAATTGAAACAAAATGCAGCTGTGACTATGCATTTTGGAATGCCTTTTCTGCTCATCAATACGTTTATTGTAGTTATAATTTCAGCATTTCCTATGCATCTTGACAAAGATCAGACCATCATTGTACTAATCAGACAGCAAGCTATAGTTTACAGTAAGGAGTTTATTATGTAAATGCATGAGGTGGACAGAAGTTCAGGGTCAATAAAACTATGAAGGTGTTCCTTAAGCTGTGGTCAAATCTTGATTAAGTCACAAACAAAAATTGTGAGTATTCTTTAAAAGAATCAAAGCATGATGTTATCAGAACATTGATAAGCCTGACTTTCATCTTTTCATTTTCACCCTTTCTGGAGCCTTGCAGTGAGTCTACATCATTTTCTCCTCCTTACTGCTGATTTCTGCCAGGAGTTTAGATGCCTCCAAACCACCTGATGGCATCTGTGCCAGCCTCTCCCTCTCTAAGAGCAGAACTTGACAGCCTTTCTTCCCAGCGTCTTCTCCAGGACTCAGCAGGAAGACCCAGATCCTGTCTCTCGTCTGGGTTCTGGCTTAGTGTCTGTGTTTAAAGCAACTTGTTTGAGTTCTTCATCTGTTCCTTATTGCTCTCCTGAGAGTGATCTCCCACCTTGCCTCTCTCTAAATAAACCTCTTCTCCCCTGTCTTGGGACCTCCCCTTCCTCAGACCCACGTGTTCTTTTCTTCCACTGTCTGTTGCCAAAGGAAGTTCCTTTTAGTCGTTAAAACCAATTATCAGGCTGGCTAAAGCCGTTCCTTACAGCCTGTTTTGCTGCCAAACACTCGATTCTAGTCAATGTAGGTCAGGTCTTGTGACACCTCTTAGCTTGCCACAGGAGTTCCAGTGCTATTACACTTTGCCTTAGCCAAAAGGGCCAAGAAGCAACTCTACCCCTCGTTCCTGGCCCATCTCCCTCTTCAGCCCCGTAATTCCTAGGTATACTGGGCAGACCCAGAGTTGGCCAAACTAAAGCCTTGTCTTTTAAATTCTCCCTTGTCACGCACAGGGAGGTGGATGTGCAGCATACAGTGCAAAGCCTCTCAGCTCCATTCCTGGCTTCTCTGCTGACCCGTTATGCGACCTTGAGCAAACATATTTAAATCTAGTGGTCATTTCAAATCACTTTTGGCACTTTTGTGCCAAGTGTAACTCATCTATAAAACTAATATTATGACTAACATTTTCAAAGGAGTTTAAGAAACTTAATGCAAATATTCCACTGTAAGTATTAGTTTCGGGCTAACTTCAATAGACTACTTTGCAATTACCAACTTCAAACATTATTCTATTATTATTATTTATTCTTCATGCAAATTGTCAGGAATTGACATTCTCCTTATCCAGTAAGCATTAATCTTTTACAGTGAACTTCTCTTTGAGGTGCTCAGAAGTACTAAAACATGTAAAAGTATTCTTTCTCATAAGACAGGTACCTCCCTCAACTGGAAAGAAAAAAAAGTTAAAAGATCTCAAGACAAACATGCAAATATTGAAACAAACAAACTTCTAAAAATAGCTTCAGTTAGACCAATTAATTTTTTTATTTTTTTTTTCTTAAAAATAGGGTTAAATTATAAGTCTCTTTGTGACACATTCCGCCACTTTTACTCAGACTGAACAGGGCCTCGCAAGGGAAAAGCAAGCAGTATTCCTGAGTGTCTCTGTGGTCAGGTTTCTAAACACTATTATGCGTGTTGGTGGACTGTCCACATTATCTACTTCTGCTTACTTCAAGCAGCCGGCCTTAGGGACTTTGAGCTGTTCCTTTGAAGGTATCTCCTCCTCTCCACTGCATATGTGACTGTGGTGTCCTACCTTTGAACCCTCGGATTGCACCTAAGATGGGTGTCGAAACCAATACAAATATGTCTAATATGGTGAGTCACTATCTATGCTAAAATGATTTTTGAGTCATTCTGAAAAAATCAAATTAGCTGAGTTCCAAGCATACATGCCTTTATTAAAGGGTTATTTCATTGCTGGATTAATATCTATACTGCTTCTTAAATTAAGTGACCTTCCTTCAGTTCAGATGAGGAAAGTCTGGAAGCTTTTGACTGAGATCAAAAATTTAAACAGAGATTTTGACAAAGTGCCCAGCAAATAAACAAGTGAAAGAAGTGGTAGGGAAAGGAAAGCCCAGGCCTTTGGAGACTGAAACTGAGAAAAAAAAACGTCTCCAGTGGGTGACAGTTTTGTACCTGGGTGTGTATATGCTAGATTTAGGGCTAGAATTTTCTGTTACTAGAAATTATGAAATATAAAAGAAAGAATTAAGCAGCATATGATTCAGGAGGAACTTCTGGAGTCTCCACTTCTTTAAAAATGTTATGATAGGAGTAACGAAGTATAAGAAGCAGAGAGATAACATTTCAAATTTTTTTTCTCCCAAAGCAAGCAGGGAAATCCAGCAGGACATACATAGATATAGCATTTATTAGTGATGCCTCCTTCTCTCTTTATTTTTAATGGCTGCTGGTTCTCACAGGGCAGGGACTCAGGTGTAGAGGAAATGTGATTGTGAAAAGCGTAGTAAAAAAGGTGAGATGATCACAGATTACATTATCCAACCACAGCAAAGTTATTCCATTGTGAATAAGCAAACTGGTATTTCACTTCCTTGTGGTATACTGTACTGTGGTGTGGCACCATCTAAAATCTAGTTTCTGTTCTGTATGTTCTGCTTATACTACAGAAAAATCACCTTTGCTTTAAAACAGAATTCATATGTGTTTTTCCTCCATTTCTGCCATTTATGAAAGCAAGAGGAGCTTGTCAGAATCTTATTTTCTAATGTACAACATATGAAACATATAATATTTGCTCAGTGAACTGGCTGTTGCAGAAGTTAGTGACAATACCGTGATGATAACTGCCTCAGCTAGCCAGTTGCATCGTTAGCACTAGACGGATACCTTGTCCTTATGTTTCCTTTCACAGGATCCTAGACTGTTAGGAATATTTTGGCATTGTCCATGAGGTAGGAGAAGGATGGATTTCAGTATAAAAAGAAAGACACTGTTTCCTGATAGCACCAACTTGCACCTACCTGATAGACAGCCAATGTTCCTCTGTTCATGTAAGCGTTGTAGACAGAGGCACAAATTATGTTTGGAAATCTCTTTTTTTCAATTGGAAGCATTAGCGCAGTAAAATGCCACTAAGCTATGCTTTTAGAAAAATGAACTTTAATTATTTTTAACAGTTAAATTTATTTTGTATCTGTTATATGCATGATATGACCCAGGTATTACAGTGGTGAATGCCATAGAAAAACCTTTCCCATAAGACATATAAAAAAAAATCAAGTTACATAGCAAAGCTAGTGTATTCCATAGCACATTTGGTTAGAATCTGGTTTTGTGAATGGGCAAAAAGCTGCCTTCCAACTTTTTTTGTGTCACAAAGACTGGAATAGAAATAAAGCAATTTGTTTTAAGTTCCCTTTAGTTGTATTAGTGCAGCATCAGGTTTGAAAAGATGCTCACTTGATCAGACACCCACTGTATCCTATACTCTGTGGCACTTTCAGACACAAAGCAGGCAATGCTGGCATTGGGAATTCATGAAAATATGAAAATATTCCATCATTCAAATATAAAGGCTTTGTCAGGAGCTGCAAGACTTTCAATTCAGTGTTTAACAAGTAAATATTTTTGCCTGACACATATTGCCTAGCCCAGAGGGCAGCCCACTGTGCTTGGCGCTACGGCAGAAAGTGTCCTTGCACCAAATTGCAGAGACAAAAATACTTCAGACCATTCTGGACTGTGAAAAGTCAACAGAGCGGTGGTAGCCTCCTCACCACAGGATGGTTTGAGGAGGTCAGTACAATCTGGGATAGTACTTAGCTCTCAGGTGCGGGTATAATCATACGCCTGCTGCCTGGAGCTGGGTAGGCACCTTGCTGGAACCAGGCTGCCACACTGCTGCCCCTCAAACTTCAAAAGAGGTCCTTTTTTTCTTCTCTGGGTACCAGAAACATTGGCTTTATTTCTTTTTTTTCCATTTAAACCACTGTCAGTATGTACAGAATAAAGAGACATTTGCTACTAATGTTTTTGCTAATAAAGTTTTGCAATTCTTTATGTACCACAAGGCATTCAAATGTTAAAAGATATTACCAGCATGTTCCATGTTTTGTGAAATCAAGGTGTTGAGTTTTTCTGCAAGTAATAAAAGGCTCTGTTGATTCTGACATTTCTTTCTGAACACCTGTATTGACTTCATCCGATGCATATTATGGAAGTTTTCATTGATGTTCCTTGTTGCTAATCTGGAAAGGAAAACTTCTGCATTGTTCCTTTTCTCAGTCACAAATGTACAGGTTTAGAAAACAAAGAACTCACTCTTTCATTTTAATATTGTGTTGATGTTATAACATGGCAAGATCATCTGTTATTTTACTGATGAAGTACCTTCATGAAAAAAAATGGAGCTGCATACGTACATAGAGCCTGCTATAGTAAAAAAGGTGTCCTTGCTGTTGAAGACCAATAGCAAAAAAAAATACATGCATAGGAAATGCACTGGAACACACTTCCCTGCGATTTCCACTCCACAGAAAAAGAGGATTAGACTTACTTCAAGAGACTTTGACTCCCAGATAAAAATTCTGAGTTCTTTGATGTCACAGAAAATACCAAGGTAGGAGGTCTTTCTAAAAGATCAAATAAAACCCCGTTGGACTGTGAACTGTGAGTGAGCAAAGAAGCTTTTAGATGCACTTCTAACCTGTTTCTAACTTTTACCATGAATATATAGTAGGGTTCGGAAACAATCTGTTGTAAATTCTTCAGCCAATTAGCTGAGTGAGTTACCACCGTTTATAATGCACAGAACGTGGAGGCTCTTTGCAGTTGCGCCGAGTTGGATTGTTAATAACAGGAAGCTAGCACTTCTCAGTACAGTGGATCAGCTACATGTGAAAATAAATGTAAAAAACCTGGAGGGGAATGGCTGCAGACTGAGATTAGCCTTTATTTAATTTAGCATTTGGGGGTCCAACACACAAATGAGCGTTTTAGTAGGCTTCATGGTGGAAGTTGCTGTCATTTGTAAAATATTCTGGCCAATTAGCTAATAGTGTGCTTGGATTTCTCCTGTTTTGATACAGTAATACTAAGTACATTGTGAAGCCCAATTATACAAATCATCCCCATATGCCATACCAGTCTTTCTTTATGAACTGTGTTTATAAATCCTGTGTGAGGAAATGTGTACTTCAGCAATTTAGACCATGTGTAAAAACATAGCCAATAGGATTGTCAAGAAAACAAGTTCCAGCATAGGAAATCCTAATGTGTTCCGCTAAAATAACACGAGTGTGTTGTGTTGTGTGAGTTTTCTGATTAAATACATACTACTTTATAGTGCTTAACCTGCATAGGTCCTTCCGTTTCCCTTTTTATTCTTTCTTTCTTTCTTTCTCTCTTTTTTTGTAGGATCCAAATTTGGAGTTTTTGAGGAAATTTGGAATTGGGCTAGTCTCAGGAACAATAGCCTCAATTATTAACATTCCTTTTGATGTTGCAAAAAGTAGGATTCAAGGACCACAGCCAGTTCCTGGAGAGATCAAGTACAGAACCTGTTTTAAAACTATGGCAACAGTCTATAAAGAGGAAGGGTAAAACATTCTTATTTTAATAAATGTCCAGACCTCTGTTCTAGTTCGTATGGGTCCATAAAACCATGTTGTTATATTTCAGATTTGACGAGGACCATTAAGCCACCCTGAATTTAGGTATCAAAAGAGCACAACATAACATTTTGAAAATGTATTTAGGAATTACAAGGAGATAGCCTCCTACCCCATGTGAACTTTAACAAGGCTTGCAAGATGATTATTGGGTTGTCAAAATTTATGTTCCACAAAAAAATGCTTCGTATATCTCATGTGTAATTTTTTCAATTCGTCATTTTGTAAAAGGAAAATATCAACGGAAAACAGAATATTTCCCACTTTAATCTAATTGTAATGCTACAGACCTCTGCACCTTTAAAATGACTGCTGAAATAATTAAATTGGGTACAGATCCTTGTGGCAATAATGTTTTCCAACTTTTAAAAATATTTCTCGAGTGGAGACTGAGTTGTAGCTTTGATATTCAATTATAGCAGTCATTTTGTCCATGTATGCAGCTGTTGTTAACAGACTTGTCTTGAAAGTAAAACCATCTCACTGATTAAAGTCATATTTCTGATTGGCTAGGCTCACAACGTAGCTTTTGTGACTGAACATTGATTAACTTTTTCTCTTCATCTGATCTGCCTCTGTAAAATGTTAAAATCCAGATACGGCCTGCTATTGAACATGTGTAATTTCAAATAATTGCTTCTAAGTGCTCTGCCAGCATTTTAACAAACACATGCTAAAATTCCATTCTTCTTTTAGAGCAAGAATATTGTTTGAAATGTTTTGTTTGTTTTTTCTTCTGCTGCAGATTTCTGGCCCTATACAAAGGCTTGGTTCCCAAGATCATGAGGCTTGGTCCAGGTAATTTTCCCTCTGTCATTTCTATATTGCTTTTGTTCTTGCTTTCTCTTCCTGTTTTTCAGTTTCTTCACAAAATGTAGTCAGCATCAGTCAAATAAATGAAACCGTGTACCAGAAATCATCAAAATCTCTTTCATCTTTGAATGATTTCTTTCAATAATAGCATGGTCTAATAGTATCATAGATGGATTTGTCTAAATATGTGTCTACAAAAATCATTTACATGTACATATCAGATGATTGCAGATCCAAGTAACTGCTGGTTTCTGCAATTACTTTATTTGTGAACAAGCCAAATGCAACCTTGCAAAAGCCAGAACTGTAAAACCTTTGGAAGTGTTTCTTAAAACTTGTCATATTCTTTCTAATGTGATTTTTTCGGTTTCACTATCACTATTCTGTACCAATGTAAAGTCACCTTAAAAGGCAGGTTAGAGTCTCTCCAATTTAAATGCTCTCAACTAGTCAGGACATAGCCCAAGCATGTCAAATTCCAGTTACTTTCTTCTCCTGTGCTGTGCAGGGGCTGTAAAGAACAGACCCTAAAAGACCGATAGCACGAGCTGGGAAGAGACTTGCGTGACCCTAGAAGTCTAAAAGGATAAGGATAGCTTAAAACTGGGTTTGTTGATTGACTCCTTCTCACTAGTTGATACTCCAAATGCAGGAGCACAGTGGTCAAGACCTAGACCTTCTTCGATCTTTCAGACTGACGATTTTTCCCTGACTGGTTTTGATTAATCATGAAAGCAGAGCTCTGGGCCCTTAGATTTTGCCAGCCCACAGAGGCAGTCTGTGTCAAAAAGAGCAGAAGCCCCAATTTGAACAGTATCCCATTCCCGTGAAATTGTATTTCCAATTGTGCGAGGTGGTTTAACAGGCAAGAACACACATGGTTAAAAGCAAGTAGGTGCAGTCTGTTCTGCAGTATAAAGGAGGCATTAGGTTTGTCTGTAAATGTTTGCATATCCAATGCGTCTGGCTAAGTGCTAGACCATGCCTGGTTATTGCGCAGGGTAAAGGAAGAAGGTGGGGAGGGGAAACAAGGCAGCTAGGCATACCTCTGGAGCTAAAAGCCTTTTCACTCATACTCCAAAGATACCAGATTACATACCGGACAAAGAGAAGGCAGGGTTTCGCTTTCCCAGTACCCGTTAGCACAGCAGATTTTGGAATAAAATTGTCCGTCTTACAAATGACTATGTGTTCTGGCCCAGATCCAGCAAGTCAGTTAAGTGTGCACTTCGCTTTAAACACTTGTGTAGTCCCATTGACTAATATATAGATTTGGCTTTCCGATGAAACAATAATGCAATCTTTATTGTGACTGGAAAGGTAATTCCTTCTTTCAAGGTGTGAATGCTTTCAGGGAAAGAGATGCACAAACAGATCACAGAGTATGAGAATTGGAATCAGCCTTGATTTGGGTTCACATCACATCTTAGACATCGTGTCTGTGATTTGTTTGTTGGTCAAAGCCTTTTGCAAACTTTTCCTCTGTCTAGCTGTCTGTGAGTTGCTGTTCACAGAGGATTTCAAGTCTGATGATGGTTCGTTAGGATAAATAACATGGGAAAATTCAGGTGGTAGTTCTGTGTGCCTGCTTGTCTGAGCCTATCCCACCTACCTAGAAAGGCCAGCCCAGTTCAGCAGAAGACTTGTTTGTTAGAGATGCCACTCCGACCCACTGAGCCAAGAGGCAAAGGCAAAGGAAAGAAAATATTTGTGATATTTGTGCCCCAGTGCTGACACCCACAAGCAGCACACTGTAATGCACTTCTACTCCTGCAGCCCGGAATCTCATTCTCTTTCCCCATCTTCTCCAACTAGAAGCTGCTCTATATGCTTCATATATGCCCCTTCTGAAATGTTCCCTTCTTCAGCTCATGCAGTAATTACAGCCTGGTTACAGAAGGGCTTTAGCCTGGCTTCACTAGCAGTGAAGATACTTTATGACATTCAAGCTGGGATTTCATACTGTTATCAGTTCTGGCAGATAATGCCATTTCATCAGATCAAAACTTTGCCTGAGGATTCATAGCCAGGCAGAGGAAGATTATACTCATTTTAAGACTGTGATCTTCTGCTTCAGACATGGTAAACAAACAGCTGAAAACCTTTCTTGTATCTTACCTGGAAGCATTTTCATCACCCTGGTGATGAATTTTTGTCATTCCAACACTCAAGTTGCTCTTTCATGGCCAAATCTAACTCTAAACAAACACACAAATATACACATATTCAGATTAAAAGCTTCACTTGTAAAAGAACAAAGAAAAATATTAATCTAGAAAAAATGTTAGGAAAAATCACACTCAGGGTGATTGATTTAATATACAAGCTTTTCACATCTGCTTTATGGTCTAATACTAAGTAAAATCAGTATGGTTTAAGAACTGGTGAATTTTTAATGAATTAGGGAATTAGTAGAATTACCCATTTTGCAAATAAGGCTTTGCCATATCCTGGTTTCGATTACACAGTACAAATGCCCTACAAAATCTTGAAAACACTGAATTTTGTATGTAGTAAAATAATATCTTTTCTTCCAGGTGGTGCAGTGATGCTTTTGGTTTACGAATATGTTTACGCATGGCTTCAGGACAGTTGATCACAAGTACCGCTTCTGAAAAATGTACTCTTTAAACTTATATGCATTCTCAAATACACTTTAATAAAGTAAAAGTGTTTCACATCCTTTATGGTGCTGAATGCCCTCAGATTACACTGATGTTAATACAGTTCAAAACAAGTTTGGTCTTCAGGTCCTAATCCAAGAAAACATTTAAGCACGGGCTTTTCTGCAAGTGCGTAAGTAAGGAGCACAGGTGATATTTCTAATTGTTTTACTGGATCAAGAGAAAATAGAAAGGAGGCATAGGAACCAGGTAGTTTTTCAAGCACAAACTGAAAATTATCGACACTGATTTATACTATGTAGTCAATATACTTTTTAAAAAACTCAGCTGAAATAGCAAGATAATAACTTTCAGGGGATTTTGAAGGAAAAATTGGAATAATCCCGTGAGGCTGGATTCTAAGCTAGTGTGAACTGACAGCTCCAGTGACTCCAGGTTAAGAACATGACCTCTACTCTGCAAACTTTTGCGTCTACCTTGGTTCCAGTTTCAGTTCAGTCCAGTACAATTTCAACAGTGATAGACGAGCTTCTTAAGGCTTCGAGAGTTAGGGTAGAAAAGGACAGCACAACTAGCCACAACCTTAAAAACACAGATACTGTTAAATGTCCTTTTTAGCCATATATAGCATATAAATCTCACTCAGGTCACAGAAGTTACTGAAAATAATTATTCTGAATCAAGTTACATAAAAGTGCAAAACAACAGTGGAAATCATAGAAGAAATGAGTAAATAAATGGACAGAAAAAATACTTTTAGGCATATGAGATTTTACTGTGGATTTTTTATCCGCCTTCATATATTCTTGCTTAAAGAGCTGTCCTGTGATAAAAATGCTCAGTGCACCTTGACAGCACCTTTAGCCTTTCATTGCCACCGTGGGATCGAGAAACAATGTTCTAGACTGATAACGCATATGCAGTCATAATTAGCTAGCCACACACCTCAAACAAATGCACCTTTCTGTAGATAAAAAATGTTGCTCTAAAGCTAAAATTGCTGCTTTCCCCAATCACTGTAAATATAAATAGTATTTCAGAGATATACTCCTATATTTACTAGCCATTCTACGTAGCTCTGTGAAATTTGGTAATTTCTGCTATGCTAATTGAAGACATAGTTTCACTTCGTGCAGTTGTGCTACTCTACAGTTTCTTTTCAAGAACTCTTTAATTAACTTAAACATTATTCTGTTATAAAAACGTTCCCATTATCTAAACTCAATTTGTTGTCAAATGAATGCGTATCTTGCAATTGCTGAAAGTTTCTGTCTCGCCCCATACTACATTCGCACTGCTAGCGTCAAATGTTCTTCCTCTTAAGGAGGTACAGACCTTTTTCCCAGCAATCCTAAAGAAATATCTTTCCAGATTGTTACTTGAAAATGACAGTTCACATGTGAAGTCTCGTCTTACAAGTGATTTTAATGCATTAGAAAAGCAACAAAAAGTTAAAAATAGAAATGCATTCTCAGCGCTTTCAAGGATGCTTGTACTGACATGCTCAATAAATTTCTCTTTTGTCTGAATTTGACAACAGTGACTTCTCAAACCTATGCTACTTCATAGCTAAAATCAATAAAATTAGCTCTGTTACAGTTTATCATTTGAAGGCAAATGTTCCTTATTGTTCCATTTCATTATCGGTACTTAGCCAAAGAGAAGACACGACTGAGATAATTTTGAAAATTAAAAGCAAAATGCTTTATCATTAGTCTTTTATTAATTTAGAGCATTCAAAATATAAAAATAAAAGGCTTTAAAAATACTGTATATACATATATAGCCTTCGGTTTTACATCCTTTCCAACATGATTTTTTTTCAGTTAATAGCTCAGCCTGATCTTTGGTAAAAAGAGAACCATTAGAAAGCAGAAAACACAGCATTGTTTTAGAAAAGAAACCCACGAACGTGCCAGCCTAATCCCCCATCACTGCTGGTGTGATCCGGGGTCTCATTCAGTTTTACACCGGAGGTCTTCTGCACCGGGACCGTGCAAACACAGTGGGGCTGTCACAGAAGGGAGAATTAAGCTTCACTGACGTCTTTGAAAACATTTGACACTCTGGGAACGGAGTGTTGGCTTTTTAGATTAAAAACTTAAATTCTGCAATCACATATACTGCATATTTCCCAAATTAATCCATTCACCTCAGTGGGTTCACTCTGGATTTATATCCCTGTACCTGACAGCAGCAGCTGACCCTTGTTTGGTTTATTTTATTTTTTAATTCTTTTTCCTTCTTTGTTTATTGTAAAGTGGCTTAAAGTTATGTGGCTAATAAGCTAACGTGTTGTGTTTCTCAGTTTACCCGTGAGTATAAGCAGGAAAAAAAGTCCTTGGGCAAAGGAATATTCGGTGTCATAGGTTTGCGTTTAAAAAAAAAAAAAAAGTTATGAAAATTCACACCCAAAAAATCCATCACAGGCAGCTCACCAAGAGCCAAGGTCGGGTACCTTTGCTCACTCTGAGCAACACTCTCTGCACAGCCCCACTGACTCTCCGCTCGGGGTAAGGTATTATAGACAGCAGGCAGACGCCCAGAGCTGCACCTAAACAAACACAAAACAAAAACGGTTCATGATGGTGTATTCCCACATGAGGAATAATTAACATCATGTCTTGTCCCTGCTTTATAAATTATGCTGATTTAGCTGAAGAGAAGATAATGCAAACAACTGATACAAGCTAAGGATCTGTCTCTCTGTCTCCCAAAACACAGTAATGCCTCGTGGGAATCTCTGAAAAGATGACTTTTATTCCAGAAATGACCTCTTGTTGCTCGGGGATATTTTGAAAACTTTTAACATAGGCACACTTTGTTACAGGCTTGTGAATTCTTGGAGCTCAGAAAGTTGTGCTACGAAAGGCTCCTTTTTCTTTTTCTGGGTTTTGGGTTGGTTTTTTTCCTCTGATGTACCTTGTTTATGCTGCACAGGTAACAATACGCAATAATTCTATAATCCAGTAAAACGACTAGGTCGAAAGCTAAAATCCTGTTGCCAGCTTAATCATTTATTGACTCCTGATCTTTTTCTTATCTTTTTTTTCCCATCCATTTTATTTTCAGTGAAGAGCTTGTCTGGAATTAAACTGATTTCTTTTTCATGGTGTCAAGGCTCGTGTTATTTCAGCTACAATGCATAGAGGCAGAACAACGTCCGTCGTGTCACTAAGAGTGTGGCTGAGTGGAAATGCACTTGTGTGCACGTTGCCTTTAGTGGTTTCGAAGAAGCGTTCTTTACAAAGTGTTCTACTGCATAACAAGGGTTTCAGCATCTCGCTAAAGCTAAACAGCTGTCGAATGCCTTTGCTGCACTGAGGCTGAAGGATACGGGATCACATCCGAGATCCGATCTTTCTTTCCTTAGGGCCATAATACAATACCTGTGCTCTTTATAGAAATACAGTTTAACTATTCTTTAACGCAAAAAGCAAAGGTGGCAGCAACCAGTTAAGTCCATCTATATTTCAGTGGATACACTGTATGCAACATTTGTACAGATTACTTAGATTATTATGAAAATTTCTCAGTGATGAAAGCTGGAAATCCACAAAGAAAGGATTGTATAATAAGAGGGGACTGTATTTTCCCTTCCCACTGAATGAATGTTTAATATGGTATGCAGATAGAGCAGTCTGTGAAGAATGGAGTATTTTCCTCTGCTTTAACTATCTCTAGCGTAATTTAGGTTATTGCACAACATTTATAAAAATACACAATATATTAATATTCTATGAAGGATATGAAATGTCACACCAGGCTTAATTATTTTTTTTCTCCACGTTCATATTCTGAACATACCTACAGCATGTGGAAAGCATTCCGAAATAATAGTCAGAACTTTATTATTGCCCAAGGAAAACAGGTAAATTTTCAAAGATCAGAATGTTCGCTCTCTTGGGATTAAAGTTTAAAGCAAAATAACTGGCACAGAGTACTTGCCACTGGATACAGAAATGTAGAAAGGGATTTGTTAATATTAAATGATATCTGTGTTTGTAGCACCACCACCAGTATACCTAAAAGGGAAAAAAATTCTTCAGAACAACAATGTAAACTTTACCAAAAGCCATATTTTACATTCATTAAAGCAGAAATGAAAGACAACGTCCTCTTAAAAAAATTACAGTATAATCTTGGGGCTGAAAACGCTGGACACAAGTGAGCCAACAATGACGGTACAATTCTCTTTCTCAGTGGATTTTTTGACTGACCTGGCTTTGAAAGCATCTCTGCACAGGTTGCACACTAATAGCATTTTTCTCTACAGTTTTCAGTTTTGTTCAGGTATTTTCCACCCATTTCTGTTTGTACACTTGAACACAGATGTGGTGTTTCATGAATCTGGGAGGCTGGCTACAGCTGGGGAGAGTTACTTGGCTGGATTTCTGCCTTTGAATCTTCTGCTAAAGAAATAACTGTATTTCATGAGATGTTGAAGCCTCCACCGTAGGCACAAAAACACGATGAAAAAAACCTTACCTAAATCTCATCACCCGAGGCTATCACCCCACCACGCAAAGACACAGAAAATAGCTAGAAAGTCACCTTTTTAACTTCAAAAAAAAAAAAAAAAGTAGAAATAAATGTACTGGAAGGTGAAAACAAATGCTGTCAAAAGCCTCTATTTACAAATGGATAAAAACACAAAGGTATTACTACTGCTTGACAATGGCGACATGACAGAAGAATCTGAGAGCCACATATTGCCTTGGTTCTATATCTGATTACCAAAACCCAACAAAATAACCAAAAAGTGATCTCTCAGTAGCGGTGGATTGTATAACCTCATCGATGAAAGGGTTGTTCTCTAGGCAATCGGCAAACACCTCCATTTAGCCGCCTTTGCTGATTCGAGGCATAGCAGAATTTTCTGTGGTGATTTTTCTTTATTGATTTTTTTTTTTTACACAAATCTTAATAACAATTGCACATTTAGAAAGTCTGTGATGATTAAGAATAAATATGTGTGGTTTGACCAGGAGAGAGTGGGACAAGGCTCCACGAGCCCTTTGAGGGATGCGAGGTCTTTACTTAAAGAGCACAACACCACACTTCTCTCAGTTTCTGATGTCATCTTCAGCTCTTTCAATCCCAAAAGCCTTACAGGAGACAAGTCACGAGGAGAAATGCCAGGTATCGTTGGCACGAAGAGAGCAGTCCGTGAGCCAGGCTCAGGGGGGACGACCAGCCAGCGGGCTTGTGGTGGTCCTGGACCGGCTCCTGTATCAGAGAGCGGAGGCCGTGACCGAGTGGCTGCCCTCCCTGGCTGTCTGCATGCCCTTGAACGCCAGCGAGGCGGGGATGTCACAGCTGTGAGGGGACAGCGGGGTGCCTCCAGCATGCTGCCAGCCGTGGCCGGCCATGTAGCCGGATGGGGCAGCACTGTACGTCATGTAAGGTGACACTTGGGCTGGTGTGGCGTAGGGAGGCATGGCTGGTGCTGACACAAAACTGCTGACAGCCGGGAGGCCGTTGGGTGCCTGAAAGGAAAGGGAAAAACGTTTCTAAGAGAGTAAGACACAGCGAACCTGCTGGAAAAGAAGCTGCCCTCAGATGCTGCCCTCAGAGACTTTGTACAAGGACCAGGGCCAGTGATGCCCCCGGGACACCCAGAGAGCCACCCACGATCACTGCCCTGGATTTCAGGGCCACAGTGACCCCCTCGTGCTTTGCTTTCATGACCAGCTACGCCGCATCAGCCCTGCACACCTCTCCCAGCAGCCTGTCCCAGCAACAGAAGTTTAGGGAACACACACCTTGAGCAGGGCAGGAACCCCATGTGCCCCCCCACCTTCCCACAACCGGTTGTTCAGGGACTCCTTAAGCCCATGGCTGCATCTAATCATTACACTTGAGAGCTACTGCTGGAGATATTTGTGATGAGATTGGCCCCTGGCTCTCACTGAGCACCTTCATCCTCTTGGCAATGAGTCCCATGGGTTGGAGCGGATGGGTTGTAATACTGACCCACCTTCCCCAAATTTCGCATGGGGTGTTGGCCACTGTGGCGAGGCCCGGGCAGGCAGTGCTGTGACGGTTTAAGCTGGGTGTGCAGTCACCACGGCCATACCAGCGGCAGGACCCATCCCAGCGCCTTGCCTACCCCAGTCCCGAAGAAGGGTGGGCTCAGCCCTGAGCTGCAGCGGGCAGGCACCGGCACGGATCCCAAAGCGGAGAGGTAACAAGCAGCTGGGGGGGGTGGGAACATCTTAAACTCTTTGGTAACTGTTTGCTCAGAGCATTAGTCAGAACTATAGTATTATTATTATTGATGATGTCTTTTAAAAATCTGTTTTCTAGGTACTTGGGATATAACCTTGCAAATGTTCTTTGCTCACAGCTTCTCCTGGTTTCAATAGGGCTTCTGTACACAAAACAATTGCAGGGCTGGGTCCTTTCCTGCGAGCTATTTTCCTAGGTCCTTCCGTAGGCTGGGGAGAAGGGTTTCTATTTAAATAGAGAAGGGAGAGTCCTTCAGTCTGCCACGGCAGGATTTCACAATGAATGACTCCTTATTTAAATAAAAAGCATTTGGTGGTTTATCTCACACCCTGCAAATGCGTCTTCAGCAGAACAGGTACAAACCAAGATCATTTATCTTGCTTAAGTTTCGATTTGTGTAGTGTTTATGTTTTAGAATTTGGGGTGGGTTTTTTTTTCCCAGAAATGTTTCCTATCCAAATATGAAAGAACAGGTTTCGATTCAGCAAATCATGTAGCATCTGCCATTTTTAATTACCTGGGAGAACCAGACGTAACTTGGATAGCGCCGAGTTAAGAAATGAAACATACTTTTGTTTCTGCTAAAACTTCACATGATGTTAACATTTCACTTGTTCGATTCCTGTCTGGATTGTACCTTTCCCATATTTACCTCCATAAACTGGCCTGGTTTCAGGCTCATGAGTTTCCTACAAGTGTAACTCACACTTCCACTAACTAGACTATCCTCTCATTGCCACTGGGAAACCAAGCAGTAATCCTGCTGGAGTCAATATAAATGGGTACAGCAATCTAAAACAGCAGGAGGCAGTGACGGGATCCCAGCCACAAGCCTCCAATAGGTATATTAATTAGTACAAAACATACAGCTGCAGCAGCAACGTAATTGTCATTCCAAATCCATAAACACTTTGTTGAAGCTGAACTTGCCTTATTCTTTTGAAAATCCAAATATGTGACCTGACCTTCAACTCCAATTACATGTCCCCTACTGTGTCTCAGAATTACGCTGTAGCCTCAGCTCTAGATATCAGTGTTTGCAACAATGCTAATTAATATAAACCTTCAAATAATCGCACTGTAAATTAGCACATTTCTTAAATCACAGGGAAAACTGTTTAACTGAATTTACTGGAAAGTAAAAAGTGTGACAGGCCCTAAAAAGCTGTTGTTCTCCAAGCTCCCTGCCTCTTCCAGTGCGTATAGTGCTTCTCAGAAGAATGTGAAACAAGGAAAGAGCACCTCCCTGTTTTTTCTAACAAACAGCAAGAAAAAGCTTTTCACAGAGGCAGTATACCCATTAGAGCCATTTTGTAACACTGGGACATCAAGAATCACAACCTAAAGGGATCCTGCAGAGAGAAGAACTACAGAAATCCCAAAGGGGAGCTGGAAGGAGAAAAGACCTGGGGCAAGTCCCTGAAGAGTCTCATAGCCATTGTGGCAGCACAAGCCTCCAGCCCCTGAGGCTCAGAAGAGGGTTTTTTTTGGACTTTGTGAGGCCATCCTGATCCTTCAGGCTTGCCCACTTCCAGGCAGTGCACTCAAGGACGTGCCTGGAAGCTCCATGTTAAGTAGGAATCCTCACTATGAGTGGTCATGTCCTGTGAACTTTTGGCTGTGCTTTTGAAAAGATTCCTCCTAGGCCACAGAGGAGACACGTGCGCCTCCAGCCTCCTGTGTTGTCACTGCTCCCCTCTACCACATGTGGCTCTGGGAAATGCCAGAGGCCTCGTTTGCCACAGAGAACAAGAGAAAATGCTTCCCATATGCTGTACAGACTGCCATGCTGTAGGATGCTCTCCAACTGCTGGCACTTCCTCTTAGAGCTCTTTAGAAAAGACAGATGCTCTAACAACATCTCACCTGAGGAAGAATAAGACTGTAAATGCATCCTTCAAAGTTGTGCACAGTGGTGCATTATGCCGAGGCACAACACTCTTTGATGCAATCACTTTGCCAAGCACCTGTCCCCACCCCACCATCACAGGCCAGGAGTACATGGGTAGTGCTATCTGTGACAAAGGCAACTTTTGGTCCTCCAGAAATTACTTCCTGCTATGTCCAAATCCTGTGTGCAGCAAAAAAAGTCCCTGGAGCTGATGACTCTGTACACGTAAATAAAACAGATCAGGGACAATTCTTTGGCCCTGAGACTGAGCAATGCAATACCCAGCCCTTCGTCTCTCCTGTCTTCTGCCAGAAACAGGGTGGCCTCATCCATGCAGGCTGTCAGGCAGGGTCCCTGGGCTGTGTCAAGGGACAGAGGCCGACTGCGTGCTAGTGGGCACAGGCTAGATCTCTGCCAGGCAATGTGCCAACAAGCCACCTCTTTGCCAGTCCACCGATGCTCAAGCCCGTGTCCTCACCTCCTGCAGCTCTTACAGGCAAGGCTGCCAGGGGTTTCTCAGCAACCGGAAAGTGATCACTTTGCGTGCTCTGGGGCAAAGCTGAGGTCCTGAACAGCTCGCGTTAACTCAGGCATTGTTGCTGAATATTAAATCTAATCACATGTATGTTCCTCTACTTGTATTTGTCATTGTGTGGCCTTCCTTAGTATGGTCTTAGGCACAAAATGAAATGAATGTCTCTGAACTATAATTGTTACTGAATTACACTGGAAGTGCTACTTGGGTTGTTACTGACAAAACAGATGGGACTTGACTAAAGATTTGCTAGCTTTTGTAAAAGCTTAATTTAAAAGAATACCTACTCTGATTTATAATAGACAGAACAACCCTTTTACCCACCCCATCACCACCCTTTAGGTAAATTGCAACTGAGATGTTTTTATAGTTTCTAGCCTTTTTTTTTTTTTCTTCTATAGTTTTTGAATGTGCGAAAGATCTTGCCCTAACTACTGAGGGCAGGACATAGAGGTAGTTGTGTAGGGACCACCAGTTGCAACCTGTCAGAGGCCACCAACGCTGGAAAGCTGTTGTCACTGCCTTGCTGAATTAATGAATCATGCTTATTTTAGTTCCAGGGCTACAAAGCTTTACCACTCAAAACCATGATGATGGGAATGCCAGTAGGTGCTTTCAGCCAGCCAAGCAGGTAGCACTGGGATGGGTAAGGACTGGCCTGGCACGGAGCATGGCTCTGCTTCAGGGGAGGTTTGAGCCATAACTGCAAACCACCCAGAGTCTTCCTCTGGTCTGAATCTAAAGCTGAGGGGATAGAGAAAACCTCACCTTAATGTGATTTAAAACTATGCTACTCAAAAAAAAACCCAACCCTGATTTTCATCTCCGACTTTCATCAGTGAAGGACTTGACCCAATAATTTTAACCACAAGAGTTTTTACTTCTAAACAGCTTTAGATACAATGCATAGGTTATCAGAAGGGTTGAGTCTTGTCTGTCAATCTGGCACTTTTTACAAACATGACATTCACTTAAAATAAATGGAGGGGATTAAGTTCCGTGACCCTGTATATACTGGATGAATAATTCATCCTGCAGTATTTCAATCAGAGGAAATGAACACCAAAATCTAAACATTCATAATTAGGAGTGCAAGAACCCCATGGTGTTTATGGATTTTTAAAACCCTTAGAACTTGTTTTAAGTGCAGAGCTTCTTGAACCTGGTTTTTAAGTTCTATAAATATTTTTTTTCTTAATTTAAACCATTGCTTTTCAAGGGAAATCTAATTTTTTAAATCAAACAAACAAACATGTAGTTCTAACTGAGCAAGAACCTCTGCTGTGCAAATGATAAGGGTTCCTGTTTGAAAGCGCTTACTGTCCAGCTTCTACAAAGACCAGAGAGAAATATTTGCTCTGAATTGCTGCTTCTAACAATGTTTTGAAACAACTTACAGAATAAGTATTTCCAAATTTTACAGCTGTGTTCAAAACCTAGAACACACGACCACCCAGCAATTTGCAAATCCAGTTAAAAATGTTCTCAGAAAGGTATCTGCAAAACAGCACTGGTTGGGCCAGGATCACAAGCTGGGTCTGGTGCCTTTCTGCTGAGTTACTGCTGATACGCACCAGTGCCAGTGAAAGGAATATCCATGCCAGAATTCAAAGCCAAGGTGGACATAAAGTCTCTCTTCAGGTCACATAAAATGATGCTGCTGAGACAAATGGATTGCATGTATTTTCACCAGTGAAGGAGTTGGTTCAGTAGTTTTAACAGAGGGAATGTTTAGTTTTAGACACTTTAGGTACAAGACTAACTAGAGAAGACTTTTGTTGTTGTTTGCAGTCTGTTTGGGATTTGGGGCAGAGATGGGGTGGGTGGACGAAAAGCAAGACTAGAACCAAGCTTTTGAGGGATTGCCTTTGGAACAAGCAATTTCCATTAGCTCTTTGGACTCCTAAAAGTCAGAACAGTTCCTCTCCAAGCCAGAGATAACCCACGCCTTGATTTCTGTTATGAAAGTTATGCTGGTATAATGAGTCATACAGCTTCAGCCTCCTCTCTCGTGCATTGTAAGGAGAGACAGGGCACCAGCTTTCTGGACAAACTTCCCAATCAATCCAGGTCAGACAAACTACCTTTTTTTTTTCCTCTGCCTTGGCCATGTTAATATCAGAAAAACACACACACTACGTTGCGCTTTCAGACACTGTGGTATAAATTAAAATTCTATGTTGTAATTAATTGATATTATTTTGTTTTGTTTCATCCCCCTCTCTTTTGCTTCCTAGGCATGTGTTCTGTGAGTATCAAAATTAGACCTTTTCCTTGTGATCCACTCCCATGTGGCTTCTAAATGTTTCAGAAAATGACCCAGAGTCACCTAAATTTTCTCAGAAATCCCATTCAAAATCACAGACCTGCATTTGTTAGTTACTATTAATAGCAATAATGTAAATGATCTTATTTCAGGTTTACATGAATACAAACGAGAGCAGATTTGACGCCACAGGTGGATGCCACCTCAGTTTTATAGTCTAAGTCTAAAGTAAGTGTCCAAAAGAATGTAAATGATTCTTCTCATTTTAAAGTTATGTCCAATCATTTGAATCACTTGCCCACTGTAATGTAATTATTACAATATTTTATTAAATAATTTATTGCATAGACTAAGAGTGTATGTTTTGTAGAAGTATTCTAAATGTCTATTAAAAAAAAAAAATGTTTCTGGAGAAACAACATAGGCACCTAGCTCGAGTTACCTAATTCCCCAGCCCTAATGAGCTTGGACAGTGACTCAGCCAAAACTCCCCTCCTGGAATCAGCAGGAGTTCAGCCTGTGTCAGGACTTGGGGAACACACCTCTGGTGAGCAAGGTTGCCGTTTCATTTGTATTTCTCAATTCGAACACTGACTTGGGTGGAACGAATCCTTCCTGACCTTGGATCAGGCAAGCTCAGCGCGTTGCCTTGATCCTTCAGCGTGGAGCCTTTCCCCGAGAGCAAACGAAACAAATCTGCAGAGGTATCACAACCGTGTTACTGAGAGCAGCAGCTCCCCAGCGAAGTGGAGAGCTGGCAGTAGCTTTCGCTGCAGGGACGCTACCGTAGCTCCGCAGACAGACACCCTCTCCCGGCTCATTTTTCAAAATAAAAGACTTAAAACAAGTTTCTGGAAATGCTGAATCTTTTCTGAATGTCCTGAAAACACAGTCACAAAGTAGCTACTGGAGAAGTCATTTTTTTCTACAGCAAGGGAAAAGCATAGCAGGGAGCAGAGCTGAGTATCTAGTCCTTCAATCAGAAGAGCAAATTACCTTAAAAACCCAGAGGATATCTCATGTACTTAGTGGCGTGCACATAATCAGTCAAAAAGGTTATGGCAACAAGACTAGGAGCAATCAAACACAAACTGCAAACATAAAGGAAGCAAACATGCTAAATCTCCCTTTTTAATTAGAGGTTAAATATGATGTATAAATCTAACCAACATATGGGATCCCAAGGGAAGAGTAAACAAATTTTCTGAGTAAAACATCAGCAGGACTGTAATGGAAATCTCATTTAGGGAAATGGCATTACCTAAAGATGTAAGACACCTATGTTTCTTTTAAGGCTTTAAAATTAATAACCTTAAATAATATTTTGGTAGAAATTGCAGTTAACTAAATTAGAGCCCAATTCTGAAACTGCTATTCAGTGCCACAGCATCAATGGGAAAAATGACATGATCCTACAAACACTCTTTCAGATCGGTGTCCCACTAAAATTAACGTGCCTACACAGGTAAGTCAGAGTTACCTAAAACGTAAGAATTACAAAAGTGAGCACTGAGTAAATTTGTCCACTTTATGATAACACTTTTTAGTTAAAATCTTTCTAAGAAAAATGTAATAAAATTGCTAAGATGGCAAGACATATGTGAATAAGCAAGTCAGAGATGACCCTGCAAACCAGTGTTTGCTGTCTTTTTATAATGCTGGAACAATTTCTTGCAAAAATGTTTTCATAGCTCATATTAGACCATATATCCATATTCTTAGATGAATGAACTTCTCTTACTGAACACATTCCCCTTCCGTTTTCTATTAATTTCACTGCAAGCAAAAGAGAATAGAACAGATTCTGAAAAGTGAGGACACTGTCATTAAATAATTTTGACATCCAAAAAGCCTTGAACAGAATGGGGGAACCTATTGTAGGTAGGATATTACTTTGAAACATACGCCTTTATTTTCAAGAAAGACTTTTCAAGAAAGACTGGACAGCAGTAATACTTTGGAATTAAGCAGCTTTTAAAATAACACATGGGCAACAGTCAGTCTGTCGCTCAGCTGAGCTGAGTTGATTCCCAGAAGACTGAGCTTCGAAAAACGGGAGGAGACCTTTCAAGAATGGGGAATTACAGTGTTTCTCTTTCACGGTAAATCGTACAAATCAATGCTGGTATTCTAATTGAAGTCGCAATTAAAACAGAGGTATTTGCATGCTTGAGTGCTTTAAGATTCCAAACGTAGTTACCCAATCCTATACTGTGTCTCTTACAAAGATGCCATTTTCTTTATAATTATTTCTCCTGTTACTAAAGTCAATGCGTTGCAATGTACTGCATGAGAAAATCACACTACTTCCTTCTAAAATAATGTTCATTCCCTTAATAATGAGCAGATCCCATTCCCCATGTTTAATGTGCTTTTTTATTATTAACTTAAAGTTGTTTCCTTTCTTATAGGCATCCCCAGCTGCACTGAATAACACAGAAATCAGATAATATCAATTGAGTGTTTTAACTATAGTTGCGACATGCATCAAGATCACTCTTAATTATGTTTTCTTATCAAATTTTAAATCTCAGCCTCTTCAGGGAAATAAAAACCCACTTTTGGAAATAGCAACTTGAATTTACACACCATCACAGATCCTTTCCTAAAGGAGCCAGGGGCATTGTATGTCTTTTCCAAAACAAACTACAGCAGAAACAAAAGCAAAAAAAACCGCCTTCTTTCTCAGAGACTGAGGAATCCACTACAAAAACAACAGAGGAAAAGAGGTAGGAGAAAAAGGCACGATGGAGACAAGGCGGGGGGTTCTGTAAAACCTAAGCGCACTCTGAGGGAAAAGGGGGAGCAAGTGTTTCCAACGCCTCTTCACAAGAGGGGTGGGTTTAGACGGTTTTCACCATGAAGTGAGATCTACCACACACGGCACACACTACTATGTTCACTTAAAATGTCTCCCAAACATGGATTGTTGCGCAAGGTCCGTACGTTCACTGAATGGTTGCTTTCCATTCCCGCTCCAGTTTAGGAAGGATGATATAAGTGGAAGTCACGGCATTCCCAGTGAAGGTGCTGGGTCTAGGGTTATATTCTATTATTTCACAAATCTCACAACCAGGCTGCATTCCATTAAAGTGGAATGAAAAGAAATTCCATTTGCTCTGAGCACAAAGCTTGATTTTGATGACAAAGACACAACTCGAGTCACCCTTAGACGTACCGATATACTTAGATATAATGTGCATACAAGCACAAAAGGAAAGCTCAGAAAAAAAATCATGCCATATAAGCAAACTCCCTTGAGTAGGAACTAACAACAGATTCCCATAGATTTAGAGGAGATTTGCATAACGATACCCCCTTGGTATTTTGGCAAAATCTAGAGTGGGGCAGGGCACACGTGGACTTTAAACAAGCAAATACACTGAAAGAAATAAACATTTGTTCTTTCTATGCTGATGGTTAAAACTATAATGTGTTCACAAAAGGTTCTATGAAAAATGTCTTANCTTTCTATGCTGATGGTTAAAACTATAATGTGTTCACAAAAGGTTCTATGAAAAATGTCTATTGCAGTATGGTGTTATTTAAATGAAACTGAGGTTGGAAGGAGGAGACATATGGACACAGAGACACTAAAGGGATTCTTGATGGCTAGAAGTGGGGCAAATACGGGGTCAAAACGGGTAAAGTCCCCACTTTGTCCTCTTCGGGGAGAGCCAAAACAGCGGTCCCCTTGTCTCACAAATCTCTGATGCTACAGAGGCAATTAATGGGAAGCTGGTAAGTTAAGGAGGGTGAAATCACAGCCCATGGATTACTGAATGCCTGTGGTCATTATGACTTAGGTATGTAGGCAATTCCTAAGAACTGATAAATTGCCACAACAGACAAATTCAAACACACCTTACAGTCTTTATCTACTTCCCACTCTACTGCAAGCACCAGAAGGCTGAACAGGTCAAGTCCTACCCTTGCCCCTGGCACTCTGCTCCTTGGCTGTGATAAGTATCTCCCACCACTCTCGCTTTTCAGTCCTAGTCCTGTCTGTCATGGTGGAGCTCCTGGCCAGTTGGGGCCCTTTGAGCAGAGGGTGCTCAGAGTGCAGTTCGAGTGTCATTATACCATTCACTCACCTCTCTGACTTTCTTTATTAGTTTCCTCCGGGTGGAGTGCCCTGAAGCCATGTGGGTTGGTGGGCAGGGCACTGTGTTTTGGCCGTGGAAGCAGGTGGCCAGTAAGAGGCAGGTCTCACAAATGGGGTTCGAATGGGGTGCCATCCAGATCACCTGAGAAGGAATCGGGTGCATGTAGTGGGATCAGCTCATGCCCCTCACCCACAACATGCAATGACACGGATGCCTAGACCTCGAGCAAGCCATCTTAGTGACAGTATTTTAATAACAGGCACTGGTCTGGAGATCCTAACGAGAGTGACACAGTCTCCAAGCCAAGGTCTGAACCCCAGCACCAGACAGGAACTCTGCTAACAATTCTGCTAGGTACGACAGCAAGAAAGCAAATAAGCACCTTTCCTCAACACCTTCCCCCCACCCCAGGTATGAGTGAGGAGCCAGAGGTCCAGACCTTTATCACTGATGGATTTTGCACAGACTCATAGCAGGAACCCAACTGCCTGAATCCTGAGTTAGAATATTAAGATGCCAAGTAAGTAATCTGCTAATTAATTCTTTCAATAAATAAACTGTGGAGGAGGGCCATGTAATTGGCCATAAAAATTAAGGTTACATTTTCATCTTATTCCCAAAGAAGTTATTGTATGTTGTGGGTTCTAAGCACTGCAGATAAAACCAAACACAGATGCTTTGGCCACCGCATATACAGTTCACTGTTCATCTACAAAGATCAGGAACTAAATATCTACATTGCCTACATTTTCTGTGCAAAGAATTGTCCAGAATTGCACTCACAATTATTTGCAATCACTTGCCCTAAAATGGAGCCTTCCTTTTCTGTGCTGTAAGCACATGGAGCTCATGGCCCCTAACATGAATGCAACCAAAGGACAGAGAGTACTGTCCCAGAAAAGCCAAAAACTCAAGCCACTAACAGATGATGAAGTTCAGCGGAGACAGAGGTGAAGTGGGTGCTACTTTGAGGTCTGCCCAATATGTCAGAGGAGGACTTCACTCAAACCATGTTCACAAGCCTCTCTGAATTAGGAGGAGTGATGCCAGCAACTCCAGTTGGTTTGGGATCAGGCCTCCAAATAGCATACCCTTTCCAGGAGCAAGCCTGCAACAACCGCTTACTGTTAGACCCCCCAGTTACAAGCTTTTTCCCATTAATGAGTATCAGCTCCCTTTGGCGATGCGTACATCTGCTTCCTGCAATGCACACAGCAAATAAATCTGAAAAAAAAAAAAAATTTCCGAAAAAAAAATATTTCCAAAGCTGTTTGCCTCTCAACAGATCATACAGACGTACGTCAGATTGTCTCCATTTTCATGCATATGTAAATACAGACCACAACTTTTTCAGTTTGCACATCCATGATGTTAGTCCAGCATCAAATATCTGAAAACTGCATTTTAAATATGATACATATTTATTAAATGTTTTCATTTCAAATGCAGAGTACAAATGGGTTTGTATTTCACTGATTTCAGCTTTTTTTTTTTTCCTAATGCAGCTGTCAGTATAAGCTGTGTACTGCATAAAATACTCAGAATATTCATCCTTTGTATTAATAATATAATTAACTGTAGAAGTCAACCCCCAACACCACGTTGAATATGCCTCTCGGTCTAAATACTGCAATATAACTGAACTCTGCATGAAATGTGTATGATCCAAAACTGTCAAGCTTTCAGAAAAAAAATCTATTTTCCTTTTCATTTTCTCTGATTCACAGTCACTCTCTTCACAAAGCTGTACAGCAAATTTGTGAGTACGATGCACTGGGAAAATATAATGCAATTGCTTGCACATAAACAACAACTTGGGACATCAGGTAATTAAAACGAATAGAAACTTGACAAGGTAAGTCTGTGATTTCCTGGGGAACGTTTGGTACAGAATCGCAGTCTGCCAGGCAAAGCTTGCAACTCGCCAAACCCACAGACTGGACAATATCACAAACAAAGGCCCCAAAGACACCGGGAAATTCATAATACTTAAGGTGAAAAATGTTCCACATGCAGAGGTTCAGTTTCATGTTAAACGAACGTGACACTGCATATTGCTGAGGCAAAAACGTGAAGTCTTCCTGCCTCTTTTGTGGAGTCCTTTCCCAGGCCGAATTCCCACTGATGTGCAGGGCAAGGGGTGAAATGCGGCAGTTCGAACCCATCAAAGAGATCAGCCTTGGCTGCCGGCTGACAAGTCTGGGAGGTCAGTAAGAATTTCACCTGAAAAAAGCCTACAGGATCCCATGTGTTAAAACAAGGTTGTATCATCTAAAAGGAGAGATCAAATAACTATACGTTGAAAGTACAGAAGACCTTGTTCTTCAGGCTCAATTTTTCTAGTCTTTCTCATGCAAAGGGAGTTGCCAGGGGATTTCTTGAGACGGAAAGTATTATTGTCCATGACTAAGGCTGGGGGAACAAGTCCTTCACCCACCTAGTAGCTAGGAGCTGTTTGCAAGCTGTGGACAGGTGAACCTTGAATGTTGCTGATGCTTAAAATGCATAGCTGATATTTTTTGGAAACAGCAGAATTCCCTACTGCTCGCACAAAATCCTTTGTTACTGTGTTTCAGAGCATGTTCCCGCTGCTCCTGTTGTGTAATTGGAAAGCCTGAGTAAAACACGCACGCTTGATTCCCTGCTGCTCTACTCATCTTGTAGGCACCGCTGACTTTGGTAATACGTAAAACTGGAATATTACAGAACAGTCACTTCTCTTCTCTGGGGGAAATCTGCTGTCTGCCTTCTTAACACCCAGCTTTTGTAATGAGCTTTGCCCAAAGGAGATGAGGAAAACAGCATTTACCCTTAAATCCAAAGTCCGAGCCTATTTCACTGTAGTCCTTCTGGCACATGAATTATGGCTGTGGCTTCCCCATTTTCCACCATTCCAGATATCCCTTTGCTAGATCCGTACAAATGAACCAATGTTCTCTCCTGTGCCCTGCTCATCTATTTACACCCAAAGCAGCACACGTTGCAAGAGCCTATGTAAAGATCTAAGAACATCGGAGCCTCTGGGAGAGACTTTACTGTCACAGACCGTCGCTCCAGACTCACTGTGCTTCAGCAAACGGACAGCTAGTAGGAAAGTCGATTCATAAATTTCACTTTGCATCTGGTTGGAATAAATCTTTTGGCAAAAAGAATGCTGCAAAAACTGCAAAATACCACATTTTCACACCCTTATTTGACATGAATTTTCTCAGAACATATTCTAAATTAGAAAGGTAGTAAATTTGTGATAGACAAAGCAATTAACGTACACGTGAATGAAATCTCTGGTATGCAAGTCTGAATACTACTGAATAGACTGATCTATATGTTAGAACTTTCCAACATCAAATTCTATTTACCCATATTGCTTTGGGGAAGGGGGGAAATCTCCTCTGTGTCTTCTTTTAGTGAGCAGGGTTCTGAAAATGACCTTTTGGATAAATACTTTTCAGCTTTTCTGCCCTTTTAAACTCTCCGGACAATGTATTTTGATAAATTAATTCAATTTTATTAATAGCAGTTTACTCCATTTTTAGATAGCAAATATGTTTAAATTACATTTATCAGGTGATCTTTTAGGTTGAACAAATTTTAAAACTGGTATTGACAGTAGAACAGTGATATAGTATGAAGATGAAAGCATAAATATGGAAAGAGCAAAAAAAAGATAAAAAATAGTTTCCAACACCAGCATTGAAAATAACCCGATTTACATAACATTGTTCCTCAACACATCTGTTGAGGTAAATGAGATTCCAAAAGAGGCAATAATTTATAGCCTACGAGCCGGATCCTGTGAATATTTCAGCAGAATCGTGTGCAGAAGGCCCAGCCTGGAACCTAAGACAACGCAGCTGCGGTACGGCTGTTCTTAACAGAATAATGACAAGCTATTTCCATCATTTTTAGTAAGACTGCTAACAGTTTAGTTGTTTTGCTTTTAAAGAAAATTGTGGAAGGATCAATATTAACTCTAAATCTAACTCTAATTCTATCTTTAACCGTACAGTCGTGACTACACTACAGTGCGTATTATTTGTAATAAGAAATTAACAGAATAATAATGGGGTAATAGATAAATGTAACACATAACAAATAGGACAGCATTAAGGGCGGTACATTGATTGTCAGGCAATATGTGGAATAAAATGGTTGTTCACCTTTGGGGCCTGTGATATTTCCCACCCTGCCTCATTCACCTCCTTGCAAGCGTTCCCACAGTTTGCGCTCCACATCTTGAATTTGAAAGGCTCTGACTCAGCACCAAATACGAGTTACAAAAGTCTCCTCGACATGGAATCCAAAACCAGACACAGAACTGGAAAAATATGTCCAAAACCTCTGTCTTTGAATGGGAACACGCTAAACAGAGTTCGCTTCGGCATCGTTATAAGCAATAACAAACGAAGGGCAGGGAAGTCAGTGTATCTGAGAAACCTGTGATACGTTTTGAAATGTTTCCATCGCACGGAAAAAAAAAGTTTTCAAAACCTGTGCTTTCCCAACTAGTAACAGTTAAGCCTTTTATAGCTTTTCCCCTGGCATGGGATTTGATTAGCAAGTACAGAGATTTAGACAGAGATTTATTAAGTAACAGTTATATTGTGTTGTAATTAAAACGTAGGAAATTCGCCGTCTACTTAAGCGTTTAAAAATGCTTAATGTAGGAAGCAATTACACCTCATTTTCAAATTATTCCCCTGCCTACAGAGCACGCTGCTTACAGGGTAAAACTCGGCTTTAAGGGCGGCGGCGGGACATGCCCGCTCGCACGGCCCGGCCCAGCACGGCACGGCCTGAGGCGGGGGCTCGGGGCCGGGCCGGGGGGNCCTGTCTTGGCGGACTCGTTTGCAAACCAAAACCGAGGGAAGGCCGGCACCGGCTCCAAACCGAGAGCGGCAGCCCCGGGCAAGGGCCACAAGCCCGCGGCCGAGCTCAGCGGGCCTTGTGCATCACCGCCCTCCGCCCCCCTCCCTCTTTACCTGGCTGTACTTGGCCTCCTGCTCCAGGGAGCTCTTCTCCAGCCCATTCACGGCGTGCTGGGCCGGGGGGGGAAGCTGTTTCGGCCCAGGCTGCTCCACTCCTCCACCTTGGGGCTGGGGTACGGCGAGCTGTCGCTCACTGCTGGGAAACACGGGGGAACGGAGGGTTAGAGGCAGGGATCGGGATGCGGAGCACTTTGCTCCGGGCGGGAGACGGCTCCCCCTCCCCAGGGGACGCAGTCGGTGAGGCAGAGCTAAGGGGAAGCCTGTCCCTCGCCCGCAACACCTCGCTAAGCCTCCCGGGAGCCCCTGGGGAGGGTGATCCGGGGGGAGAAGGGAGTCGGTTCCCTCCGTGCAGCTGACGGCAGCTATCGCCAGCCGAGCCCGGAGCTGGCCGAGTCACTCGTCCCCGCGTTCTCTGCACCGGAGGGACGGAGTTGCCCCCGACCACCCTCCCCAGCAATTGTCCCCCGGCATCTCCTGAGGGGGATTCAAGGGAATCGCCTCGTGTGTGTGGCGGGCCCGAGGACAAACGACAACCCTTGTTAGAAATAACCCTGACACGGCTGCAGATGAACCAGGCTCCAAACAAGTTTGGGACAAACAAAAACCAAATCACAAGGAGAAATTTAAAAATAAAAGGAAAAGACAAGAAAAAACGGAGGAAGATAAGAAAGAGGGGAAAAAATATGAAAGCCCCGTCCTTTACACGCGCATCAGTCGCGCCACGGGAATATCGGACTGTTTTGCAGGCGGGCAAACTCCCCGGGCCCCACCGGGGAGCCCGAGGCGGGGGTGGCTCCCCTGAGCCCCGCGCCCGGCCGCATCGTGGCCTGCGGGCCCGCCGGAGCCGCCGTGGGAGCGGGCTTCCCCACGGCACCGCCTCGCTCGGCCCCTCACCGAGGCCGGGGAAAGGCACAAATCTGAAGTTGTCTTAAGAAATTGAGCTCTCTCGGTGAGCGCCCTTTTCTGCTGATCTCACACTTTCCCATGAATAGGGGCTTCCTTTCCGTGTCAGCAAGGTCAGTTTATCCTATAAATCAAGGGCGAGCAGCCCCCATCTGGGGCATCGGCCGCTCAGCAGCCCCGGCTCTCTGCTGGGAAGGGGAGGGGGGAAGATTTTACACTGCAGAGAGATGTGTGCAGCTCCGAGGTCTGAGGGAGACGGGGCAGATAGCCGAGGCACCGGGCAGTACCGTCAGAGGCCTGCCTGCCTGCCTGCCAATGTGGTGTTAATAAAAGAGGCACTCACTGAAAAAAAAAACTCCATTTCTCATGTGATTGTAATGTTCTCATTCTTTTTAATGTTCATTGCCAACACTACCTCTCCCTAGCACAGAGCAGAGATTGCCAGGCATGTATTTGTTAAAGTCGACTCAGAAACACGTCTGTTTGTGCCAGTGCGGTCTGAGGATAAAGTTTATATCATGAAGTAAAGGGCAAAGAAGGACAAAAACTTATGGGTTTGTATGGATGAATACAAATAAAACATGCTTATGTGTGCCTGTGTATTGCTTGGAAAAATATCACCTTTTTGAGAAGAGAAAAATAAAATTATTCTGCAATGCCTACAGGATCAATTTGCATTTGAAGTGCTGCTGGAACCAGATTGTTGCCGTTAAAAACGCAACGAAAACAGAAATCACAGCCTTCCCCCTCCCTCCGCTAATTGGGAGGGAAGAGTGGGACACAGAGATCGCTGTAGGCGAAGGTTATTTTAGACTGTTGTTTTAACCACATTCACTGTTAGTTCACTGGCAGAGACCGAAATGGAAAAAATGTCCCTTTCTTTGCGGCAAAGCATAGCGAGCGGCTGGGAGACGCGACGCAGTTTCCAGACGGAGAAACAGAAAGAAGGTGGAAGGGATAAAAGAAGCAAATCTTGGGGGTTTGGTTTTCCTGGACCACCGCTTCGGAGGAAAATACAACATCAGAATGAAAGCAATTAGGTGACATTTGAACTTCCTGCCGGAGCAAATTTGGCCTGATTGCGAAAACTAGAGAAAATGGACTTCTCGGTAACGCCAAGGCGGCGCCTGCGACTTGGAGGGCGGCAGCGAGCCCCGGCCGGGACCGGGACCGGGACCAGGACCGGGACCGCCGTGGGGCCGGGCCGGGGCTGAGCGGACCCTGGGGCCGCAGCGGTCCGGGCCGCTCCCTCTGGCCGAGGTCGCCACCACCTCTCGGGTCACAACGGCAGCGGTGACGGCCGATATTGTACGTTTTGCTGGTCCGCCTGCAGCCCTTCCCGGGACCTCCGATATGCCCGCGTCCCGAGGCACATCCTCCGGTAAGCTCAGTGCCCGGCTCGGGCTGGGAGAACGCGAGAGGTTTCCCGAGGCAAACCACGAAACCGCCTTCCGACCCTCGGAAAGGCAGGAGCCCAGGAGCAGGGGACCGATCGCTCCGGCCCTGCCTGGCTGCCGCTGCGGCCCCGGCTCCCCCCTCCTCACCTTGGTCTGTGATGGACCGGATCCCCAGGATGTCCGTCACCGAGTGGGAAGACGGCCACGTCCTGGGCATGGCCATGGTGCTGGGGATCGCTGGCACCCCGGGAGGGGTGGGCACCTTGGCTCCTGCAGCAGCGATGGGGCTGGGGTAGGAGTAGATGTGGTTGTAGGGCAGAGCAGGCTGTGGGGGCGGCTGGTGCTGCTTGTAGGACTCGTAGTGACTCTGCTGAGAGAGGTTCCCGATTTTGTTCCGGAGGATGCGGCTGATGGAGCTGACCGACGGCACGTTGTACTTGTCACACACGCCATCGGCCAGCAGGCGATCCCGGATCTCCCAGGCGAAGATGCCCGGATCCCTTTGTTTGTAGGTCCGGATATGTTTTACCACCGTGGGGGTGGTGACCCGAGGCTTGCTGCCTCCGATAGCCCCCGGTAGGATGGAGCCGGTCTCGTTGTAGCGAGCCAGGATTTTGCTGACACAGCCGTGGGAAACGCGGAGCTGCCGGCTGATGTCACACGGCCTGATACCCAGTTGCGCCAGTTCCACAATCCGCAGCCTGATGGCATTGGGCAGGGGTCTCCCGTTGACAAACACCCCCCCGAGCTGGTTCACTTCCCCGAAGGCAGGTTCTGCAAGCAAACACACAAACACACCCGTCGGACACGGCGAATGGCTCGGAAGGGGGCGTCTGAACTGCTCCTCATCACAAGGCAGATGTCACAGCGCGAGGACCCCCCCGGTCAC